>VUQG01020849.1:33616-57557 GCA_015106755.1 Etia nguti | reverse complement strand
TGTGAATTGGACTGTCGGTTTCACTTTTTTTCCACAGCGGGAGCAGTGGGAGTTGGATGATATCCAACAGCTCGTGGGCATTTGACACAAATCAACCATCTGATTAGCTGAAATAAATCAAATTTTATCGGAAAACCTTTTTAGACACAGAACTTCAAAATCAAGTTTTAGAGTTCTTCAATATTATTATTATAATTATTTTCAATGTAAGCGTGTGTATTACCAAATTTCCCCTTGTGGGACAATTAAACGATTATTGTATTCTATTCTATTTTTAACATGGCTTGCTGGAAACTTGAGTCTGTGGTTGCTACGATAACCCTGTGTCACCTTCGAGGTTATTTCACGATTCATTTTCCTAAAAATAAATACATAAAAACGCTCGGGGCATTCTTATATAAAATTTTTTCTAACCATTATTTTTTTTTCTTATTTGCCGTCTGCCGTCGATCACTTTCACAGAAAGCTGAGAAGCTGGGCTACCACATGAAGCCTCTCACAGCCTCTTCATTTTATTGCGACAAACACATCACAAAACATTAACACATTACTTCACGAATATTTCGATCCATAACGAGTTTTCAGGAGTGCGTGTGTGTGTGTGTGTGTGTGTGTGTGTGTGTGTGTGTGTGTGTGTGTGTGTGTGTGTGTGTGGTGGGGTTGAAGGGAGGGGTTATCAGTAAATGCAGAAATAAAGAAGAAACATCCAAAAATCATTCAGCATTCGGTTAAAGTTACAAAATCAACAGAATTTATGAGCAGTCACCAACATTGTGCAGAAATACATGAAGTGCATCACAGCTGCTCCTCGGGAGGAACAAGGAAGAGTAAAAAGTTCACATCAAACTATCCAAAACTTTCATTTCGTTGCATATTGATGGTCATCGTCTCTTTTTAAGGCATGTTGTTAGGATTCATATAGTTTTTGACGCATTTTGTTCACCTGACACAAAATGCATTTCTCCTGCCAGTGCTGGACTTTCAGCTTGTGGTGAAATTTACAACAATGCAACGTAAACAAACTTTAAATGCGTGGAAATGCACATAAGAGTCAACACTGTTGATTTTTTTTTTAACAATATTTTTTATAATATATTATTCACATTCAATTTGACGGACTTCATTAAATAAGCTCAAATAAATAAATACAATAAAAATTTACATTCACCGCGTTAGCACGCTCACCTCTCCAAATACGAATGCGTGACGTGTTTTTTTCCCCGCAACTTCCTGTATTTATAGGAGCAATCCGAATGACATCATTGGATGACATATCTCCTGAACTCACTGGCTTTCTATAAAATATCTATGTGGCTGTAATTGCCGTCTTTTCAATTAGGTCTTAGATTGAGCGGGACGCCTTGTGAGAAGAAGTAGACATATATTATTTTTAATAAGCAAAGATTGCATTTGGCTGCCTTGCATAGCTAAATTGACTTTTATTGCTAGGAGACTGAATCTCTGAACTCCAATCATGTCTCAGTAAACGTCCCCGATAAACTTTGATTTGTTTTATTTTTGTTGCTTTTGTTTTGCCTCAAAAATCGTTTTAACTGACTCCAGTAATGTTTTCAAATAAGCAGAAAATTTAATTAATCATATCGGCTTTATGTAAACTCAATTAGCGACATCTGCACTATGGCCATTAACGAACACGTGCAAATAACGATTTACTCCAAATCTGCACCTTCAATTACTTATTTTAGACCACATCTGTTTGAAAACAAATGCTCTTCATTGTACCAGTAGATCTTGAATTTAGGCCTTCATACAGATTTTTTTTATCCCCTTTTTTTTTTTTTACAAAACAAAAACCTTCAGGTGGTGTGTGTGTGTTTAAAGTCTATCTTGAGACTAATGAAACTGACAACAACAAGAAACTTGTGAATCCCTTTCATTTGAACTTCAGGCTTCGTATCATCTTTCAAAACACACAAAAAATGACTTGTTTCAGTTGGCATTTTTGCAGTGCATCAGCCTGTCTGAGTCAATTTCATTCCACTCGCGACATCTGTGGGGGGAAATTGCATCGCTTCTCAAGCTTGAACTTTGTCCAGCTGATTGATTAATTGTGGAAAGAGCCATTAACTTCTCCTTGTGCTTGGAAGGACTGGCTGCGGACGTGCAGATCGTAAGGGAAACGGGCCTCTGGGGAGACTCGGTACATGGAGTTGTGCGCAAGAGCCGTGCGCCCTGGCGCACCGCAGTAGCGCATGGCATAGTGGCTATTTTTGCCGTACTCTGGCGGGTCGTCGTGTTTTAGGGAGAAAATCCCGTTAAAGTTCATTGGTGGGCTCAGCTGGCCGTCGAAATGTGGGCTCCCGCTCTCTGGGGACTGGTTCTCGTAGTAGGTTTCGTAGGCGCTGTTGTAGCTGTAGTGTCGGAACGGCTTGGCGCTACTGTCCAGGCTGCTCCCGCTGTGGCCGGGGGGCGTGTTCATGTCTGATCCAGGGTACGAGTACATGGCATCGTAGGGCGCCCTCCCAGAGAACATCACCTCTCCGTTGTGGTCTGTGAGGAAGTTTCTCGCGTTCAGCTGTAAACAACCCGCCACCAAGTTGGTCGTTGGTTGAGATAATCCTTTACACAAAGTCTGTACGAAGGCGAGGAGGTCCGGTCTCTTCCCTGCGCTCAGAGTCTCTGACAGGGCCCAGATGTAGTTTTTAGCCAGTCTGAGGGTCTCAATCTTGGACAGTTTCTGAGTTTTGGAGTAGCACGGCACAACTTTGCGCAGGCTCTCCAGCGCAGCGTTCAAGCCGTGCATCCGGCTGCGCTCTCGGGCGTTGGCTTCCTGGCGCCGGAATTTGGCCCTGTCAACCTGCTCTTTGCCCGGTTTCTTTTTTCGGGGGCCTCGTTTTTTAGGAAGCCCGTTTTCATCCTGGTCGTCCTCTCTCTCGTCCTCATCTCTGTCGGAGATGTCGTCCTCGACCTCCCTCATGTCTGAGTTGGATCTGTCAGGGTTATGTTGTCGCTCCTGCTCCAGGCTCTCAGGTAAGCTTTCACGGGGATAATTGGCACCAAACCGCGGCTCACACATTATATGAGGTTCCTCGAATGGCAGTGTCAACATATTTCCTGTAAAAATCAAAGCGGAAACATAAACTATAAGGACAAGGTAGAACCCCGACGTCTTTTGAAGGTTGTCAGTTAATTACCTCGTGAATGAGCCCTCCCAAGAGGAAGAGTAACAAATTGGCAAGCAAGGCCAGTGTCACAGCTTGCTACCTTTTCAAAGGCATTACACTTAATTGCCTTGGGATTTGTGAAAAATAACCATGTTTTAAACCTTATATTACATCACATTAAAGTTTATGTTTGCTCCGAATCAGAGTCCAAAACTAGCCAATTCTACGCCACGTATTTAACCACGTTTTAACCCAGAATAAAAGCGCATGATCAGTCAACAAATTGGGAACAAAAATATTACTAACCTCTGGTCAGCATGTACCTTGCATTTTCCCAAATATCTCCTCTGAATCTGCGCTTCAGCTTCTTCGCTCGCAAGCTACCAAATTGGAAGAAAGACCTTAATTCTGCGCACTCTCTTTTCTCTGCCTTGCTGTGATCTGATCTTCCCTTCCCCTCTCTCACTCTCCCTCCCTCTCTTCCCTTTCCCTCTCTCTTTGAGGAATGACACTCATGCCAACAGCGGGTACCCATGCCATCTGCCGCTGACGTCTTGTGGCAGCCGAGACCACGTGTTCATTGTCCCACGGGACCTCCGCTCCGTACCGATCATCTGGCAGCTCCGGTAATGGGCACCGGGAGGCCCGCGTTTACCGTCAGAAACAGAGACCGGAGAGGGATAACAACTAATATCTGCATCTCCCCGTAAGAAAGATGAATTAATGTCTTTTTGTCTGGAAAATTGGAGGGAGTTTGCAGAGATTCTCAACAGGTAGACAGATTATTAATTTCCGCACTATGTGATCCATGCAGAGCTAAGTATGCGCAAATAAAAGCTGTGCGGGGGAGATGGAAAGCTTAAAAAACCCTCACCTACATCCCAAATTAAATTACATTAATAAATTAATTAAAACAATTCGAAATGTATTTAGGTCCAAATGTGAGGGGGGAAAAGCTCTCATATTTGGGTCAAAGGGGATTCAATAACAGTGTTTAGTCTTATTTTCTGTTAAGGGTTCAGGACCCACCTTAACAGCATCAGCGTCACAGGTTTTGTGAGAATTCCTCATAAACATCATTTTTACTTGACTTTTGGAAATGACACATTGCGGTGTCTCGGGAGCAGCAGCTGTAAAACAGGTGAAAAAAACAAGAGATGTTCTACACCTGTGAGTGAGTGAATCTGTGAGTGATGCACTCTTTGCATCATGACTTCTCCCAATATTTCCAAAACGTTACAAAAAAGGGATATTTGACCTCTCCGGCATCTACAAAACTCCAGATTATATCAGTGACAGTGGTAACAGTGTTCATTTCTGTGTCTTTTTCTTTGTGCTTTTGGAAGCAAAAGCAATGTTTTTATTCATGTGATGCTAATATGGTCAATTTACTATTTAATTACCCTCACTGAATGCATGGCTCTTGGTGGCAAAGTGAAGGGTTACTGTTAAAATGCTTAGTTAGTAAATACTTTTTAAATTCTCCTCTCAAGAAATAAAAGACAAGTTTTTAATGCAGTTTGCAAACAATGTACTTAAGCTGGAGTGCATATAAAGTATTCATAATGATTGTTATATACATACATGGCGTGTTTGGGTCTAAGGTCATATCTCCCATATTACCATCACTATTCTGGCTGACAGTCAGATTTTGAACTGATTTCATAATTGCTTTTTAGGCATTGCTTGGGTTGGCAACTTTTTACCTCTCTAACCTTTAAAGTTTGCACGTTCCCTCCAGATTACTGAAGTCTGAAGCTGAGCAAATGCTCCTAGCTGTCCCGAGCTCCAGATTAAAGCACAGAGGAGATCGAGCCTTTGCAGCTGCTGCTCCGAAACTGTGGAACAAACTGCCCCTTCGCATCAGGACCTCTCCATCATTAGACACTTTTAAAACCTGTTTGAAAAACCATTTTTATTCTTAAGCTTTTAAATCAGTCCTTTTATTTGTGTTGTTTTTATTAAAGTTTTCTCATTTTATGTTTACATATTAGAAAGGTAACATATTACCTTGAGTGGTATCCAGCAATGCAGTTAGGTTTTCCTGTATTTTATTATTGTTTATTTATTTTAGTGTCTTTGAGACAACCATCACTAAGATTTCTATAGTTGGCCCAGTGCAAAAGAGGTCATCTATTTATCTGGTGAACAATATTTGATTGTTGTGTCTGTGAAATAAAATAGTTTTCACAGTTTCCAGAGATGCCTTTCCTTGTCCAAATCTCCAAGATATTCAGCTTACCATGATGTGAAAGGTAGTGAAAAACAGGTAGGTTCAAAGTGGTTTAAGAAATTCCTACAGAAACCTTAAATGTAAAGGATGGTAAGCATAAAAGAGGTGGCATGCGCAGTGTTGGTACCTCAGTACCATAGACATTAAGCACACCCAGTGGAAAAGGCCCAGTGGCACGCTGCCAATTCCACACTGGGGCACAGCTGGCACTCGATATGGGTATATGCACACCTCAGTTATGTGGAACACACATACACAAGTGAACACATTCACACACACACACACACACACACACACGCGCACACACACACACACACACACAGACACACAGACACACACACGCGCGCAAACGTATGTGTGTGAATGACCTTGTTGAAAGGATAATCAATTAAAAGAACTTATCAATCTCTCTGTATTGGACATTACAAGACATCGATCAGCAGAATGAGCCACAGAGAGCTGATTACATCTTGGTTTGACTTCCGAGCACTGAGGACCAAGTAAGTCGCAGTTTCTACGGTGACAATGACAATGTGTACACACAGCACCGAATGTGCAAACACTTAGCCTAATGGGTTTGTTAGACAGACTAGTGTGCATGTGGGCCAGCACATATACTTTACAAGAACACATCCAAAGTACATGTATAGATCTATGAAAGAAAAAAAAAGCATCACTGCCTTCCCCCAAAAATGCCTCAGCTGGTCTGCTCAGCGTTCTGGTCCAGGAAACACACACACACACACACGCACACATACTGAAGAGTCAAACTCCCCATCTCAGACTAATCAGTTGACTGCACTAATTGCAAATGCAAATATGCAAATTTATATTAATTAATTACTCCACTAATTAGTTCTCTTGTCTTTTCAGGTAATAAATCATGGTGTGGTTGAGAGAGAGAGAGAGAAAGACATGGCAGTGATCTTTTGTCTGTTAGAAACCCTTGTTTCAGATGTTTACTGGACAGATTTTATCAAGCTGTCATCCACAGAGACTCCTTAACTTCTCCTTCATTCACAGCCGTTCTAAGTTCAGTAATTATTGCATTTGATATAATACGTGTACACTTCAAGGGTGGAAGCATTGTAATTTGAAAGGTTTAATAAATAGCAGAGGTTGGTAAATCAGAGTGTCTCGCTGACAGTTCTTGCTGTCAGCTCTTTTAATTATCACATTATCAGCTTTTATAGGCACGGTGAGTGGTGCAGAGCTGCAAATGAAGGCACCGTGGATCGCACGCTGAGTTGCAAGCATTTCTCAATTGATGTCAGCAGTTAAGGGGAAATTGTGTCTGGATGATGAGTGCAAGGTGAAGTGGTTGGAAAAGATGGCAACGGTGTGGTAGTAAAACGTGATCCTGTCCGAAACTTAACGTGGAGTTTCTTTAGGAAAAAAAACTCTGCGTCTGATTCTGATCTCACACTGACGATGTAATGAAGCCTTTAATGCCAATTTTCAGTGTCTCAGTGGTATTTTTATTGCATTGCCTTAAACTGAGCTGCATGTACAATTACCCCAACTCAAAACACAAAAGCTAAATGAGGAAGTGCTTACAAAGTGCCACATACGAGTGTGAGCCATTTATTTTGAGTACTTGTTGATACCCAGATGAACACTTCAGTTGCTGTTGATAATAATTCACACCATAAACCTGTTGTTGGCACATTTATCCTTTTAGTGTTGATGATAGCATCCTCCCAAATCTATTTTGCTCTTTTGTAAAGTCTCAAGAATATACCGTTCTTTTTATTCTTTTCTCCTATATTTAAATAGACCAAGCTGTACAACCTTCAGTATCAGTCATGAAATATAACAAGAACAAAAGCGGAATTTTAATTAAATAAGTCAAAGTAAGTCAGTTTGAAATTCCTAACCAAGTCCTAACTCTTTCCAAACAGTAGTGATTTTAATGCCCAAGCATCAATATGAACAAAATATTTCATACTTTTGTAATGTGACCTGATATTGTGCACAATAGAATGCAGTGGATGTGTTACCAGTACATTGAGCATGAATGCTTGCAACTTGCAAACAAAGAAAAACAAAAAAACCCTTATTATTACTATTGTTATTATTATTACTATGTAAATACATTGTTTACAAATACAATAGGCATTATGTTTGTTTGTTTGTCTGTAATGTTGGTCTGTTTCTAGGTGTTTCTATTAACATTGTGTTTCACATATCCAGAATAAAAACAATATTTATTGAACAAGGCTTTGGTTAGGAAATTTGGGCTTTTGGTCACATTAAGCATTTTGTGGAAGTGGAAACAGTATGAGGTGATTGCCATCATTTTCTGGGAAACATTTGTAAAACCTGACAAGCAGAACCCAGTTTGCAATCTCAGCATATTGGAAAATAAATAAATAAAAACAAAAACAAAACAAAGAAGAATTTGTGATTTTTGCTTCTTTGTTGTGGCGCAATCTCTCCATGACTTGATACTGACATTGGCAGGGGAGGAAACAGTTAACCTTAAACACTCCGGTATGCAAGCCTTAATCAGGGAGTTAAAAAAAATGGAGCCCTCATTTTTGGATTAAACATAGCTATCTAATGAGAAGAAAGGCACATATGTATTTTAGATTTATATGTCCATATGATACACATATAAATCTAAAAAAAAGAAAAGAAAAGAAAAGAAAGGTAAAAAGGTAAAAAGAAAATTAAAAAAATCTAGTGCATACTTTTTGCACAATGGAAAGAGTGCATCGTGTGGCTGGTTTGGGATCATGTTGTTGTCCTCCTGGAAGAGCCCATAGTAAAGGCTGTGCCCACAACCCAGATAAGCAGGGGAAAAATGGATGGATGGATGGATGGATTTATTATATATTACACAATATGTTTTCATTTGAAGTTACTGGCTACTTTTCTCATTACTTTTTTTACACAGCTCATAAAATAAAAGACCTTATCACATCATATTATATAAAGCAGTAAAACGGTCTCTGCCTTGACCATTCACAGCCATAAAGTACTGCACGCATGCAAACATTACTGAAACAGGAGCCGTTCTGAATTCTGAGCTCTTTTAATTTTGATATTTTGTCTTAAATTAATGAATGAGGTCTTGTTATTGCACGCTGTGTGACATTATTCTACATTGAGTCATGCTCCAGCTGAAAACCTCTAAGTGGACAAGCTTCTTGTTGGTTTCAGTGTTGAGACTGAACCCCACCTGCCCGCCTATCAGTGGCTTGTATGCAGCCCGGTGGATGTGCAGAGGAGGGCTGAGGATTGTGGGACTGATTACCAGAGGCCAGGTCCTGGACTGGAGTCCTCCAGCTGTGCTGTTCTACCCAATTAGAAACTCCATATGCTGCCCCACTCAGCTGCTGAGTGGCCACACCCCCCACCCACACAGGTGGAGCATTGTGTGTGTGTGTGTGTGTATGTGTGTGTGTGTGCACTTGCCTTGTTACCTATCAACACAATCACTCTGGTTCGAGGTAAAAGAGAACTTTCTCCAGAGTCCTTTTGTATTTTGAATCTATAATCCCACAGTATACAGCAATAAAATCACCTCATAGATCTAATTAAATTTTATGTGATGGTCGGCCACTGCACCGCTTTCTTAATCTCAACTCATTTCTTTATGCACAAAGTAACTCAGACTGTCACTGCTCCTTTGATAGCAGACACCCAGGTATTTAGGTGGGTGGCACAGAAGTGCTAATAGCATTAAAATATGGAGATATGAATAATGGATATGTTTTTGAAAATGTATAATGTAAAGATGTTGGTCCCGTTTTCAGACAGAGTCGGTACGCAGACGTGAGATGTTGCTGCAGGCGCTCGTTTCTTTTTCAAAGCACAATCTGTTCACACACGCTCAAAGTGGCTGTGACAATCTGTTGTGGTAGAAAGCCACACTTCCATATGCAGAAAGTGATAAGATGAATAAAAATGTGTCAGATATCATATTTAAGTAAGACTCACATCTTTACTTTTATATAAGTATTGCATGATATGGATGAGAAATACTATTTGCTGCAGTAGAAAAACAGAGGAGGTGGCGTCTGACACCAGCAACTATATACAGAGTGTCGACACAGAGCATAGGTGGAGAGACATGAACATGATGAATAAGGCAGCAGACAGAGTGCTATTTTACTTTACTGAGGGATCAAAAATTTCAAGTGTTTTTAACGTGCACACGACTTCAGTGATTTGCCAACTTTTACACATTTTTTTTGTAACAGCTCAGGATTTTTTTTTCTCAAAGGCCTGGGATGATATGATTGACAGGGCTGTGATGCTGTTTCCTCACCTAATTGACACTTTTGGTGTTGATATGACTTTTTCTTCCTTTTCCTTGCCTTCACTTTTCATCTTTTAATGTCGTCATTCTATCCAGCAGTTCTTATTTTTATTTTGTTTTTAGTTTTCACTCATCTCCTGTTCTCTGTTTTGCCTTCTTTTCTTTTTCTGTTGTCCTCTATGTTTGCTGTAAGGCACTTTGAAATTTATAAAGTTCCTTATAAATGAAGCTGAAAGCGTCCTCAGTTCGCTGATACCTTTTGAAACTGAACAATTTGAACATAAAAGAGAAATAATTGAATTTGATCATTTTTAGTTTAATTCAGTGTACTTTCTTTGTGGTAGTGGTAGATACTATTGTGGATATTGGATAGTCAAGCTTGTTTTCAGTTTTAGTCTGAAAGGGAGGGTAAACTGTTAAAAAGATATAAATGCTCCCTTTGAGAGAGCACCCTTAAAAGCTGGGTGATATGTTCTGTAAAATAAAAAAAAGTCATCCTCCTTGTTCTGGGTACAAAATCTACAATAAATATTTCTGCAAAAAGACATCTGAAAACCAGGTCTCACAAGATTTTCCTAACAGAGCTCATATTCACTGATAAAGAAAACATTTTGGCAAATGTGCATAAACATTGTCTTGCCAAATGAAAATTGAGTATCACTCTCCTGTCTGCTTATTAAATATGAAAAAGATGGTAGAAGGTTGGCTTAGCTGAGTTTGGCTCGGTCCAAATCTCAGTGCCAGTCCTGAAGGATCAGCTGATAATCTTTTACACATCCGATTGATAAATCTCACATAGGGCGTGCTATTTAAGCTGCTTTAGCCTGCTCATAGCTTCCACATAGCTGCAAGCCACTCCACCGCCCACCTCTACACCAGCTCCTTCTTTTGCACTGTATCTTACCAAATCATTGTCATTTCTGTCATTACTGATGACTGTTATGTTGCTGCTTCTCTCCACCCCATCTATACATGGAAAGGCAGGGTGCCATACCAAATATAAAATTACAGCAAATGGAAATCATGTTCTTTTGAGTGTAAGGGTGCTGACTTAAATGTCAATCATTCGCTGATAGTCTATATATATATGATGGACAAAACCACAGTGACCCCACCCACTGATTTTTTCAAGTCCACTTTTTGAAGCTTTGGCTTGAAGATTTTGATCAGTTCTACCTTAGCTTTTCAAAAGCATGCACCCAAACTAAGATGCTGATCTAAATGATCATCACACAGTCACAAGGTTGTGACTTTTTGCAAGCTTAAAAGCATACTCTGCATTTTCCTCTTTTTTAGGGAACATGATTTGCATAATGAACATCATGTTTTATTCAAGAAGACCTGAAATTAGTGATTGAGATCATCAGGAAACTATTTGCTAAGGTCAGAAATTACAATAGTAGAGTCGTTTTCTGATAGACTTCAGTAAAATGTGATGTTAATTTATTTTATTAATTTAAATCAGATTGTTTTCCACCCTGCTGAACTTCCTCATTCCGACTTGGAAGCTACTCCATCTTTCATTTACTGTCTGCCACTAACAAACAGCTGTTTAAAAAATGATTTAAAATGTATATATTTGAGTCTTAACAGACTCAAATTCATCTTAGTAGGTATCCCAACACAGTTTTGACCAGGACTAACTGCATCAAATATGTGGTCAGCCACATGCAAGTGGATGCTCAGTTATAGTCTAACAGATAGACATAATTACTACCTGAATCCATGGGTCAGTTTACCAAGTTTCTAAACCCTTTCCTGTTTCTTGTCATCATAAATAAGAGTTTCAGCCTTCTAATACGCTGATCAACAGAGCAGTGTTTTCCTTTAATATTTAGTTTAAAAAGCCAATCATCTAAACTATTGTAAGTCACTGTCCAACATTAAATGAATATTTGGACAATGCGTATTTTCTTCCAGAGAGTCTATGTGTTGAAGTCTAGAGGAATGAACTGGGCTTAGAATAAAGACTGTGAGTGTGGGGGCTTTATAGTCAGGATTTAATGAAGGTTATTGCCCGAGGTACCTGTGAGACATGAAAAATGATCCAGGAAGTCCACATCAAATAACAGGTCTGTGATGCTGAAGGTTACTGAAGGATAATAAAACACTTGCAAGTTTGTTTGTTTTCATTTTAAGACAGGAATTCTCAGCTCTTCCTCCCAATGCTGGGATGATACCATCTCTGTGCCACAGAACTGCTTTCTTTCAAAGGAAGAGGTATTAAAGATGGTCAAAAACAGCCTTATTAATGTGCTTGTTCATTTCATTAATGTGATTAATGTTTATTCATTTCTGAGGGGAAATTTTGAAAGCAAGGATTATTGCTTAGGGGGTCCATCACCAAAGATCATTTTTCAGTTGTATATAAAAATTGCATAAATAAATGATGTTTCTTTACCATTTCATGCAACATGTAATCTGAAAAAATACAGTAAACATAACAAAGAAACATCAGTAAATACAAAGATAATAGGCTTTTAGTACAGTGACGTCACTCACAGGGCCAGTTCAGTTCTCACACTGGATGTATTTAGTTTGCACCTGAACACAGAATACTTTTGACATATCTTTTAATAGAAGGTATAAGCTAAAAAATGTTCGACTGACATTCATGAAACTAAGAATGAGTAATAACACCAGTCCAATGAATGTTAGATAAAATAAAACCATGACTTTAAAACATCCTTGTAATTTTCTGTCAGTACATTATCTGCTTTTTTTTAATTGAATTTTCCATAAATGGAAAATGGAAAATGTAATAATAACATGGAGGATTTCTTCATTTTAAAATGGTATACTGTAAATATTTTTTTTACTGCTAAAAGACCTCATATCGTTCACCTTCTAATAATTAAACATTTTTAAGAAATTTGTAAAAACTGACGTACAGTATTTATTCAAACAAGTCACCCATCCCCCAGCTTGAGGACTTTTCTTTTTTATAAAGAATGAGGCAAAATTGCATTTTTATATTTAGGTCAGGTGGTGTAAAGATTTATAATAATAATATATGCAGTGTTCAAGACAACTGTTCAAAACACAGGAAACCTCCGGTATAGTCACACTAATCCACGACAGAGGCACTGTACAACAGCAGGTGGCTGGAAAAATATTTATTTAATTAGTGATTTATTTTTAGAGTATAACATATCAGAAAATATGAAAATGCCAATGTGAGTACTGAAGGCTCAAAGATTACTTTCAGATTGTTTTGGGGTTTTTTTTCATTTAAAGTAAAACTTTGTAGAAACACACTGTGAAGGTCAGTAGTGACCAAACAACATACTAACACAACATATTTCTACAGCTTCTGTATGTATAACTAAACAACTGCTTTCTTACACATTGAATTAAAATGTGTTCACGCCTTGCATTTGCTGCTCTTCCAAATGAGCTGCTCACAGTTGTCTGGGATGTTGGAGTTTTTCTAAGCCATTACCGCTGTAGTCTTTTACAGAGGATCTTTGTCTTGAGACATTAGGGAGCTCAGTGCCCTCTGTGACTTGCATCATCTGCTGCATGTCACAATGCTGCAGCCATGATGAGGGCCTGTCCTGCCCCCTGTGCCCACCTGAGGGGGTTACAGTTGGCAGCCACCACTCCTCACCTGACAGGCTTCCAGAAAAGCAACCACTTGGCTGCCAGTAGAAATAGCTTCTTCCTATTTGGGGGTCGGCCCCCAGTCAAGATGAGGAAAGCTTGGCTCTTTAAGAGTTGGGCCAATTCCCAGACACACTAGCAGCTCATGCCACAGGCCCCTTTGATTCTGGGCTCTCGATCAGTCACTCTAAATACAGCTCTGTGCGCCTTCCAGTGGATAGAAAGGGTTTAATTTTTATTAAACAGCTTGATATGCAATGTCTACTTCACACACCGAATCACATGACCGCGTGTAGTTAAGTGGCAAAAGCATGCTGTTAATTCTGGTTAGGTTGGAGAATGGCGTCCTGAAAGGTCAATCATTGTGTTGCTTCAGTGTAGTACCACCGCATTAGTGCTCCATTTTCTTTCTTATGTGATGGTAAACTGATCATATTTAGGTTGTGGATTGCTACTTTTACAACACAAGCGATTTGCAGATGTCACTCTTGAGTCCTGGGAGCATTTGTGTCAATTTATAAACCAGCATCAACGATGAAAATCATCTTTTTTCTTTTTTTTAACATTGCATTTGAGTGTATGGGTCTAAGGGTCTATGAGTTTCCACATCAGTGACATCAGTGCCGTTTTTATTAATATGCAATGTGCAATTGAGCATAGCCTCCATGCAGGTGTGGCTGTTTTCCTTTTGATGAAAGAAAAGCAAACAGGTCCAGGTAACATCAGAGCAGTGATTCCTGCCAGCGGCTGTGTGATTAAATTACACAGAGCAAGTCTCAGACAGCCGGGTAACGAAGGTAAGGGCCGGTGGATGCCTTCACACCCTCCTCCCACCACACTTCCTCCTACTCTTCCTGCATCAAGCAGAACTGGAGCTAAGCCCGAGCCCCGGACAGGAGGTGGGGAGGAGCACGAATACCAGCACACGCTCCCTCACACTGTATGCACGTAGCCCTTTGCTGAATGCACTTGTCTTCATGACGCGTATGGACTTCTGTTTGAGCACATTTGAAGACCTAAAACATACAAGTCATGAGCATGACTCCACAGTGCACATGCACAAAGTAAGAAAAGAGTGACAATATGATGAAACAATCTCCACAGGATGCACACTCTATTCAGTCACCCTTGACTGGAGTTAATACAGCAAGGAAACTCATTTGCACATTATACTTCCAAGCTGCTTTAATAGAGCAACTACAAAAAACAACAACAGCTCTGTAAATCAATAGTGAGCCAAAACAACAACAGCAGCAGTAAAAATCTCTCAAATCTTACATTTCAGCAGCACCAAATTCCTCAATCAAGCCAAAAATAGGCATTAAAAGCTCTTTAAAATACTGTTGATGGCTTTTGGTTACAGGCAGTCTCCATTCTCATGCCTGGCAACGGTCTTTTATGGCTAGGGACCTAATACAAGATTTCTGTTCTAGTGCAAACACAGTGGCCATGGGCACCAAGGAACAGCTGCCGTATAATTGAATTAACATTCGCCTTCTGCTCCGGCACTCAGCACTGAGCTGAGAACTCATACACATCCCTCCACGAGCTCCATCAACCTGCCCATGAATATGCATACTACTGGTGATAAATATGCAGTCATGGTGTAATGTTTGTGGAGTTGCCTATACGGTGGATAAAGAGCTATACATGGACTATCTTGGGAGAGTGACACGATATACATCAAGTCCGTTGATCATTTTTAGTACCACAGGCCCTCCGAGGCAGAGAGCTGTGGTGTTGGTGGAGCTGCAGTTTAATTCAAGGTCTAACAGAGACACCTAGTGGATTGTGTATTAACAAGTGAGTCTTGATACAGTTATTGTAATTTAAAATACATACCGTGCACACTCAGTAAATATTAACAATCTCGGACAAACACAAAAATTTATTTTTTCTTTTCTTTATTGTGTGTATGTAAATCTAAAAAAAAAAGAACATTATGATGATAAAGTCATCTTAAAATGACAATGACAGAACACATGGCATTTAATTTGACATTTTAAAATGGGATTTTATTTAAAACAATATGCACGAGGACATTTCTGAGTGACATATTGCGAAATATTGTGTAACATTGCAAAATGCAGGAATATTGGGAATATTGCATAAAACAACTTGTAAATACATGCTTCTATTGCTCCAGTGCATTCTGGGAGGTTTCCAAACATAGCTACCTTGGCAAATGTAGAATGTGGTAGCTTACCCATTATGTGCACTAACCAGTCACATATACACTTTATTAGGTACACCTTGCTTAATTCTTTGGGGCATAGATTCAACAAGGTGCTGGAAATGTTTCTCGGTCCATAATGCAAATCTCTCATTCCATTCTAATATGATTTGAGCTTTATGCTAGAAGCAGCCATCAGGAAATGGTTACACTATGTTCATAAAGGGATGGACATGATCAGCAACAATGCTTGGGTGGTCTGTGGTGTTTAAATAATGCTCAGTTGTTACTAAGGGGCCTGAAGTGTGTCAAGAAATCATCCCCACCCCATTACATCATTTCTCAGCAGCTTCACTCACTGACTGGATATTTAATATTTAGATTTTCAGACTAGTCTCTGTAAATCCTAGAGATGGTAGTGTGGGAAAATCCCATTTGGCACCAACAACCATGCCACTTTCAAAATCACTTAAATCACCTTTTTTCCTCATTCTGATGCCTAAAAGCACTGAGTTGCTGCCATGTGATTGGCTCATTGGATAGTTGCATTAATCAGTGGTTGAACAGGTGTACCCAATGAAGTGGCTGATGAGTGTATAAAAGTGCCTGCTGACACCAAATGAGAGAAAACATTGCTCAAAGTCTGTTGTACACCATCACCTTAATCTAACTAAAGTGTGACTAAACACTGTAAAGAAACTAAAACTTTCTGGCAGAAAACTTTTCTTTTCATACTTTACAAAGTTAACATTCCTAGTTTGTGATGCAGATTCTCCTGTACTTTGCAGCTTAAGCCGGACCTGTTATGCTCATTTCAGCTCCACTGTTGGACTTTTTTCATTTAGCTTTGCACAACTCACGATTTTAAGAATTCCATATTTTATATTGGGCTTTGATGAGTTCATCTACCTTATGAAATCACAGAATGTACAACATAATTGGCAAATGTATGCCCAATTGTCACTAAGGTAGTAGTGAATATACTGTTGAAAATATTGATTTGAGTAAAAGTTTTAAAAAAAAAAGTGGAAAAAAAAAGAAAAAAAAAGTAAAAATGTGTAAAAGTTGGCAAGTAAAAAAGTTCTGAAAGTTTAAAAGTAAATAATCTTTGGAGTGCATTTCTACCAGCTATTTTTGTGCAAAGCTAAGTGAACCTCCTCAATAAAATAATATTAAGGAAATACAAACTTTATTTCAACTTAAATTCTAATTCTAATGACTATCCTCAGTTTAAACATCGTTATGTAGAACAGATAAAAACAAAGAATTTATTTTTTAATAGCTCTTTTTGCTTTTGGCTGTGTTAATACAATGTTAATACATTGTGGATGGATCACTTTGTTTCCACATCTTAAAGTGGGGTGGTGTGGGGTTGGAACCCCAAGACTGGTTGTAGTAACTCATTGTGGGGAAGAATCACTTATTAAAAGTCAGAATAATTTCTGTTGTGAGTGGCAGTAGTTTTTGTGTACAGCCTGTGATCAGCTGACCTGTGCTGCTGCTCTTGTTGCAGATGTTAAATGAGCTATCGAGGCTGATTTCCAACTCTTAAACAGTATGAACTAGTACTATAAAAGGTAGAATTCAGTGAATCAGTCATCATCTTAAGCTTAACCTGATGTCTGTAAACTCTGATCTAAGCTAATGTTACCCATGAACACCACAGATGAGCTGCACCACCCCAGTACATTGCCTGCAGTAGTGCAAACTAATCAGTGTGGCCTGCATTAGACATCCTAGTATTTCCATCCAAACTGAATAACGCACAGCTAGCATACTTCACTTTGTTTTACAGTGCATCTGACAGAACATAACTTCACCAACACATGTATGGATCTTATGCTTATTAAAAACAAATTCCAAAATTAATAGGGACATTAAATGTAAGCTTTAAGTTTCCAGTTCATCAGATATCACTGCAGTCCTTACCTTTAGACATATCCTCTCTTCTTGCTTTTTTGTCTTGTCTTCTTACATGTTTTTCCATCTCCAATTAGAGTTATATATACAGCAGGACCTTTAGCTAACAGACACACTGTATGCCAAACAGCACAGAAGTATTTAGTACTTAGATAACACTTTATAATATGATCCACAGGCTGTATCATCAAGTGTTGCAGTACTTGTACTTTGTTACTTCCCACCTGTTCTGTACAGAGTATAAAAGCTAGACATAGCCACCATGATGTCGCAAATTAGTGTCTGGATCCCACTGCGTGTGTCTTTCTGGAGCCAAAATTAGCCATATTTGTATAAGGGGACGAAATTGCAGATTAACTGTTAATCCTAACAACTTTAGTTAGAAATCTGTATCTCCATAAACTGTACATGTGCAGCATACAGACACAGACACCTGTGAAATATTAGAAATGTAACTAACAGGCAAATAAACATTGGCGTTAACCCACCAAAACTAAAATCCTGTCACAATGCACCTTGCTGGAGACTTGAGACACCCAAATTTAGATACTAGATTTAAAACTTTATTAATGGCTCCATTTTTTGTAGTTTAGACATTTGCAAAGTCGTTCAATCCCAAGAGGAGACACAAACTTTTTTAGAGGGTCATGTCTGAAAAGGGATCTGGTGTAAATATTTGCCAAATCAAACATGTGGATCTACTTGCTGTGGGATTCTTTTACGCTTATTACCATTTTATTTACATTTTATTTACCTGAAATGAAAGATTGAGCCCATAAACTCATTGGGAAAGTGTTTGTGCATGTCAAGTCCAAGCGTTGTTTTCTCATAGACTTCTATGGGACCAGAAGTCTTTGAAAAAAGAAGTTTCTCCCCTCAGGGGTTAAAAAAAGAAAGAAAAGAAAACAATGCAGGTTTAACACAGATCAGGACTGTTTTTATTTTTCAGACCCTGAAGCCACAGCTGTCTACTGTTTATGGCAGAAAGGGCCAAAAGCAGCACAGCCAACAAACTGACTGTTTCACATATTTTTACTGTCCCCTGGTGACAGTAAACAGCTACAACATGTGGATGATGATCTATAAAGTCATTTATTTGACATCCTGTCTCATGTAAGAAAAATGACTTTTACATATTCTAAGCCAGTGATTTGAAATTTTCACCATGATTCACCAATGACTTTTGTATATATAATCGCTCCGGTCATTTTCTTGAAAAAGCTACTCTTATGTATAAAATATGTAGAGTATCTTTATATCTTTAAAAGTGTCACATGGTGTTTTGCAGAAATGAAGACAGGCACACATGATCTGAGCCCTTTGAATCAAGATTTATTGATACGGCTGTGCAGTCACAGAGCATGGTGGCACACACGGCCGCCTGGCCGGCATGGGACAGCAACACACACACACACACACACACACACACACACATATGCATGCACATACATGCACGCACACACATACACACACACGCACACGCACTCAGTCATTCTATTTATTAAGGGATGTAGTAGAGAGTAGTACAGAACAAATTTAAATTCAACATCATCATTGTTATTATTTTTTTTTGTCACCCATCCTTTTTGTCACAATTTAACCTTGATATTATGAATGCTTTTTATAAAAGCAAACATATCAGGAGTATTGGCCTGGTGGAGCATTTAAAACTAATACTAGAATAGATTCAAAATGAATTGTTCACTCAGTTTTACACAGTCCACTGCATCACTTTTTGTTTCTCTCCCAAAAACACTCATCTCATCATACTCTCATTGACAGAGAAGATCACAGTGAGGAGATCAGAAAATGCACATTAAGTATTTTGTGGCAGTTTCTCACACACAAAGACGCGCGCACGCACACACACAAATGCTTCACATCCATCTAACCTCAGTCATTTCAACAGTTTGAGTTCAGTCATTATAGAGTGAATCAGACTAAACAAGGAGGGAAAAAAAGCATTAAATGAACAACAAATGATTTGTTTCATAGTAAACATTACAAAACACCATGTTCAGAAGTCTTTACATGTCATAACAGCTATGTTTCCTATTATGGTTGGTATAAATTCCTGTTACATATTCATACAGTAGGCTATGACAGTAGCTAGTGGAAGGTAGAGCAAACTACAAGACTGTACATGTGTTGGTCCCTCAGTAGGGCAACTATAATCTGTTTTACCAAGCAGCCTATTGTGAGGATGCAATTAATTTTTCTTTTCAATCTAATTTGGCGAGACTGTTAGAATAGAAATTTACATTTATGAATCTCTTGAATTTTTCTGACTTCTAAGTTAGTGCAAGAAAACATCAAAGTGACACACACAGAGGAGAAACAGAAAAGAAAAAGTCCCTACATGTTACAGACTCATGTTTTTGACAATTCATCCTCCAAGACAAAGGAGGAGCAAAACGGTACAATAAAACAACAGAGGGACAACATACGTACAGCACAAAACAGCCAGAATAAACGTATCTAAATGAAATAGAGCAAAATATGCGATCATAAATACATTGCTTCTGCTGACTTTACAGAGACAACAGTGTGTTTTTAAACTCTTGAGTGTGTTGGAAGATATTAACTGGTTTGTTTGACTTTAACCGGATCAGCACAGATTAAAATGACATCACAAAGTTTTCCTACAGATGAAAGGTGTGAAAACGGAAGTACAGATAGAGGCACACATTCAGTCAGTTGGCCTGCTAACCAATGACTGTCAATTTTTTTTCTTTCTTTTTTTCTTTTTTCTTTTTTAGGTAAAAAGCAGCATGTGATTACATCGCGTGAAAAACTGCCATACCCCACCAGAGAACTGATGTTCCTGTTACAATGAAAAAAAATGAAAGGGGGGAAAAAAGGTAATTACCCCTTTTAGAATGCAGGATAATATATACTATACATATCAGTAGCTGTGTACACATGTATAGTATGCTTATAACTTATTGTAAAAGCCAACAATATACCAAGAATTTGACCTTGGCACAGTCAATTTGGGAATTTCCAAATAAAAGAACGCAAATAAAATAAAATAAAAGTGCACCATCTTGGAGAAAGCATGTCCATCATACTACAAATACTGCCGAAATGCTTCTTTTCCTTTCTTCCAATTATACATATTACATTAATAGTAAAAGCTGAACCTGCATTGCAGTGGTTTAATATGTTACATTTGCACAGTAAGCAATATTTGCATCATCTGTACACAAGATTACAAGCCTTAAAAACCTTGGCAAACAACCAAGAAGCGATACAGTTGGGACTCGTACCCTCAGATGCTTCAGATGGATTCAGCCTGCTAATAGGTGTACGAGCACACTGTAAACATGTACATTAAACACTACGCCCACAACCTAGAAGGTGAAGCTGCTGTTATGTAACTGCGCTGAAAAAGGAAAAGAAAATACACACAGAAGATTTTTCAGCAAACAATGTTGACTTTTTGCTACAGCTTTCATCCATGTAAGAAGGCATCGAGAAGAAGACAAACATTGTGAGGATCTTAACACACATCTAGAGCATGATTCATACGTGACATGGGCGATACAAATTGTTTTACAAAAAAAAAGTACTGAAAAGAGAATTTTATGTCTTACAAAAACTTGAATAGATTTGTGTGTGTGATATGTCTTAAGTTGGACAAGAGGCATTCCCATTTTTTTAAACTGTTATTTTAAACTATGTCAAAATTTGTGGTGGATTGTGGATAGATTTCTACTCCTTCTCCAGACATATACAGACTGTTTAATATATACAATAAAGAGGAAATCAACAATATGTACCTGACTGCAAGGAGCACAAATGTGTTAAAACTTCACGATGTCTGAGGAAAGCACTACGGAAGTAAACATGTTCAGAGGAAAATGAGCCACAACCGGTGGTGAAGGTTACATGTTAATGTGTCTAAAGTAGCTTCAGCGGCCATAAGAAGCTCTCAACAGGAGCTCCCAAAGCAAAGGGGAAGAGTGTTTTACGTGAGAATAAAACAGTAGTGCTGTACACCTAGTGCGCTGTACACATGTCCATATACTGTACATGCTATGTAGCAGATAAGAGTCCCTCTGAATGTGCATTTACTCTGCATTTCAAACAAGTCTGCATTTTTGTCTGTGGTTGAAAGAATCAAAATATGTGAATGCTTAAAAAAAAACAAAAAAATGTTTTAAGTTTTACACCAAACTATAACATCCAATAAAGAGAGCTGCTGAGGCAAAGTGGGACTTGTACGATGGCTATGTGTTTGTGGATGAGTGAAACATACTTATTCAACATACTTGGAGAAAAGTAAATCGATGGTATACTTAAAGAAAAAAAGAAAAAAACCACTCTCCGCTGCTTTCATTTTAAGGTCATTAAATCATCTTAACTGTCTTTATCAGTAAGCAGGAAGAAAAGAATAATGCACGTGAGAGCCTGGAAGCAGAAACGTGATAAAAGCAAAAGAAAAGAAAAAAAATGGCTGATTATAAAGACAAGGAAGCAAAGGTGGCTGTTTTTCAGTGTCCTGTAGAGGGCGACACAGTCCAACTAATGACTCTAACGTGAGTCTGAGTTCTCCCATGCAGGATTTAAAAGCAGGTTTAAGTTGGCAGCAACAGTGACAACAGAGTGGCACTGGTACTCCCCAGCTTGCTCACTCCATCACGACCTCTGTTTGGGGGCAAACAGGAAAGAGATATTAATCATTTAGGGAATTATATAACAAATAAATTATATATTTGTGTTATCTTCTAATCAAATACCAAGAACTCAACCACTGTGATTCACAAAATTAATAAGTTGCCTTATTTAACATTTGAAAGGAGATACAGTGCTGGTTATTTGCCCCCTTGGTGATTTCTTATTCTTTTTGCATTTCGCACAACTACATGTTTCAGATCATTAAAACAATTTTAATATTACATAGTAAATGTAAAATGCAGATTTTAAAAAATTATTTCATTTATTAAGGGAAAACATTTTATCCAGACCTGGCACTGTGTGAAAAAGTAATTGCTCCCTAAACTGGTTGAGCTGCCTTTGGCAGCAAGAACTGCAATCCAGCATTTGTGATAACTGCCAATGAGTCTCTCACACCACTTGTCAGGAATTTCGACCCACTCCTCTTTGCAGAATTATTTTAATTCAGCCACATTGTAGGGTTTTTGAGCATGAACAGCCTGTTTAAGGTCACGCATCTTAATTGGATTTAGGTCCAGACTTTCATTTGGCTCTTTTGAGCCATTCAGAGGTTGTCTTGCTGTGTTTCAAGTAAACTTCAACTTCAGGGGATGAATTGATGGTTGGACATTCTCCTTCAGGATTTTCTGGTAGAGAACAGAATTCATGGTATCATCACTTACAACAAGTCGTCCAGGTCCTGAAACAGCAAAACAGCCCCAGCCCATCACACTACCACCATGCTCGACTGTTGGTATGATGTTCTTTTTAAATGCCCTGTTAGTTTTACACAGATACAACAGGAATAAAACCTTTCAAAAAGTTAAAGTTGGTATTTTTTGGTCAGCAGCATTTTTGTTCAGTCTCTCTCTTATTGTTGGATCATGAACACTGACCTTAACTGAGGCAAGTGAGGCCTGCAGTTCTGTGGATGTTGTTTTGGGTTCTTTTGTGACCTCCTGGATGAGTCATTGTTGCTCCTGGGAAGGCTCTACGCTGTTCCATGTTTTCACCATTTGTGGATAATGGCTTTCACTGTGCTTTGCCAAAGTCTGGAAGCCTTAGAAATCACTTTGTAACTCTTTACAGACTAAAAAATGTTTGTGTCTCATCTGTTTCTTTAAATTGTGGCATGACTCCTTTGAGAATCATACCACGGCTCCTTTTTGAGATCTAGCCTACTTCACTTTGTCAGACAGTTTCTATTTAAGTGATTTCTTGATTCAGCAGGTCTGGCAGTAATCAGTCCTGATTGTGGGTAGTGAAACTGAACTCTGAACGCTTTCCAAAAAATGTGGTAAATCACAATCATTCATACAATCACGTATGCATACACGATTGTTAAATCATGTACATGTACTACATGTAAGGAGGGTAATTACTTTTTCACAAAGTGCCTGGTAAGTTTGGATAGCTTTTTTTCCTCTTAAAAATGAAATAATCATTTAAAAACTGCATTGTGCATCAGGGCGTCTTTGTCCATTATTAAAGTTTTGAAATATGTAAGTCCGAAGCAAAAAAAAAAAAAAAGGAAATCTGGAAGGGGCAAATACTTTTCACAGCCCTGCATACAGACATAGATAGGAATAAAGATATTTCAGTTTTAATTTCTATCAGTAGCTTCAGGCTGCAGGATTACACTCACCCTCGACTGCTTTGTTTTTGTCTTCTTCACCTTCTGGAGACTCGGCCCCTTCTGACAGCTCTCCTGGAAAAAAAATGGTTGTGTTACTATTCTGACTTCAGCTATACATTTAAAATCAGCATTTAAAAACATGCAATACTCCAAATGAACCACTCTAAAATACAGACCCACAGAATGGTCTGTAAGAGGAAGGCAGCATTAAATTATGTAAAATCTCCAAATCTACAGAATTTCATCCGATGGAAAGTTGCAACCTCCAAACAGAATATTTTGCTCAGTGTAAATGTAATGCTCTGTATGAAGAGATGGAACAAGC
>VUQG01020849.1:0-29368 GCA_015106755.1 Etia nguti | reverse complement strand
AGATGTAGACTGCGCAATGTAATAATTATAGAATAATGACACATTACACATTTAGACTGGTTGAGTATAAGCCTTGCTTTCTCTTTGACACTGGGTACGAAATCTATCGGGAAAACTAAAGCAATAAAAAACAAAAAGAAGACAGTGCTTTGATTTTCCCACCTAGCTGAAGGTCTGAAGGAGAGAATTATTGGGGTAAAAACTACCGGGTAAAAGAAAATATTCCTGTTAGCAAAGAAAAAAAAGAAGTCTAGATGAGAGAGTGATAGAACCAAAAAGTAAAATAGGAGTAAACCTCAGAGGGAACTCAAAGCAGACTCAAAACCTGCCTGCTTATCAGCAAATATTAGCTGTTGTTTTAAAATAGATACCAGTTCCATATATGATTAGTGTTTCTGTGGAGACAGAAAAAAATAGCTTCTTTTTGGTTTATTTGTATTTTTTCACACATTTTTCTGATATTTTCTTGTTCAAATCTGGCAGACTTCAACGTCTCAAAACAAAAAAGATCCTTTTTAATAATTTATGGAGCAAAAAATATCAATAGATTCAGTAATCTTCTGTGAAAACAGTAAGTACACCTTTGGCCTCTGTAACCTCTACACTTTTAATCGTGTTCTAGCTAGTTCAAATGTTTGTCCATTCTTCAGTGCAAATTCCTTCAGTTGCAAGATGTTTTTCCCAAAAAAGTGGTGTACTGTATTGTGCAGATGGTGTATGTAAGGGTGGGGAAGCCTCTCACCGATTTGTGACTGTGCCACCATCGTGGACTTTCGGTCACAGAGTGGAGAGAACGGCAGCCCGAGCTCAGCTTCTTTGTCCCCCTGAAAACACAAGAGCTTCCTCAGTCAAAATCATCCCGTCTTTGATATTTTTGGGCAAATACGACGCACCCTGGAGGCATGCACACACACATCCTTGCCTACACACTTACCACCGCACACCATATGCTCACACTTCTATCAACAGACCTTGGATTCGTCTGAGCCCCTCCCCGAGTGCGTTTGGGCCACAAATGTGTTTCATTTTCTCGTCTGTTTTGTGACAAACAGATGAGATGTGGAGTCGGGAGGCAATGTTCTTTGGAGAGGCTATTTATCGGCAATTCGTATCCCCAGAGACAAAAGCCTCGTGAAAGCAACCACAATAACAATAGCACTGATAATGGGAACAATGTGGATTAATAATGGACGAGATTTAAGCAGTGTTGCACTATTTAAACGTCTGTCCTTCTTTATGAGATTTACAATTACGCCATTTATTATTTATAGCAGAAATGCATTGTCATGCTGTACATTTTAATCTTCTATGGCGCACATCATTCTTTTTAAAAATACATTTGCTGGTGTGACTGCATATTTCTCTTGTTGGTAGTGTTTTGCCAAAGCTTCACATTAACAGCATTATTTACCAATATTATTATTTCATTTTTTATGTTACACTCACATGAAGTGTGTTTCACACTTCATGTGAGTGTGACTGAATCAAAAGAATAAATTGTTTTTGTTGACATAGCACCCAAAAACTAATAGAATGCAACAGCAACAAAGATGAGCAATGACTAAAAACAAAAGATAAATAAACCGCATTTCAAATTATGTGTTTCATCTATCAGCAAGTGTAAGAAATCTCAAGATATTATTTCCAACACCTTGCAATGCCTCTCTTCAACCTCATGTCTTCATGAAGGCTCTAAAGCACCTCAGGAATTTTCAATCTCACGCCAGCAGTTAAAAGTCGATAAGTCTTGCATGCTAGATATTCAATTCAGTTTTATTTATATAGCACCAAATAGAACAACAGTCACCTCTAGGCGCTTGATATCGTAAGTTAAAGAACCTACAATAATACAGAGAAAACCCCAACAATCAGACAACCCCCTGTGAACAAGCACTTGGCAACAGTGGGAAGGAAGAACTCCCTTTTAATAAGAAGACTCAGAGAGGGGAATCCATCTGTCGCAATCCGCTGGGCATGAGGAGAGGGAAGATAAAATTTTTAATAATAACAACTTAGATGGCTTTTTTCAATAAATGAACAGGAGCTGCTTGCTAATAATTAATTCAGCATATTCAACAGGTGTCAGTTTGTCAAAACGTAATCAAAGCTATAAAAAAAACCTCAAACATAGATAGCTACATCTGACTTATTGATCATGGCAACAATATACTTCCAATTTATGACCCTGAACTCCAGAATTTCATGAAATTGGAGAGCATGATCTTTCCCCAAAGGCTTGATTAGTTCTCAGCATGACTACTTAGTAAACTGCCAGCTGAGGGAAAATTTTAACTTTGTCTGAGGTCAACTGAAAAACATGCCATGTTCTCTCTGCATACATTTAAACCACGTGACCACTGAACCATACACTGGACGACCATCATCCAACATGTTACTCTGACCTAACAGAGGAATTCATTCACCTGTCTGAAGAACTCCTCTAGTAGGGAGGTGGTCCAATGGTGGTGGAGGTCCCAAGTCTTGGCCGGGTGGCTGATGTCTGCTGTGTGCAGCAGCAGGGACAGCGCTTTTGGCTTGTCAATGCTAAGAGAGAGAAGACAGGCATGCAGTTTTAAAAATTGCCATCACAGCTGTTTTCTTGAAAAGTCTAATGGTTTGTTTTGTTTATGTGTTTTTATAAATGAAAAAAGAAGCTATTGTTAAAGAAAAAAGAAAAAAGAAAATGAACGAAGCAAAGAAGGAAAAATCACCATTTGCGATGCAGCTAATTGATTTTGGAGGTATCATGATAAATTGTATTGACTGGGATCATTTTTGTGTTTCTGGCTTTAAAAAATGAATGTGAGTCAGATACACATTATCTGCCAAGTTCAGAGCCAGCTTCAGGTTTTGCCAAAAACCTGGCAAAAAAAAAAAAAAAAGTTGTTACAAAGACATTGCAGATTAATCTTGGATAAGATTAATGAAAGACCCCAGAGAAGATGCAAGAAAATGCCAAAAGCAGTAAGTATCCCTGGCACAGCTGCACAAGAGTCTACAGCTGTCCAGAAATGAGTCTGTGCAAGAAATACAGTGTAAGTGACAGGTTAGCTTTTTATTGTCTTTTATGTAGTACTGCACATTCACTGGCTTGAGCTTAGTTTTTTGTCCCCAGTCCTTTAGAATATTAAAAAAAACACATTCCAACATGACAGCAAGACAGAAAAACTGGTATTATTTTCACTTTTGGGAGTCTTCAAGTGTGTGTATATGTGTGTCTGTGTGTGTGCAATCATAGTATAACGAGGTCCTAGAGACACCAACTGTAGTGAGAACTACTACAAAGGCGGCTGTGAGGAGTTTGGCAGGTGTTTAAACAGTATGACTGCATATCTGTTGTATAAACGTAGAATATTTACTAAATGTGATAACATAGTTGGTATTGTTTGCACCTTGTGGGTCTGTGTGTATGTGTGTAATCATAGCATAATGTGATCCTGGACATAACAAATGTAGCATAATCTAGAAAGCCAGTTTTGAGTCTATAGTTGATTTGACTTTTTATGTCTGTCTGTTTCTTTGCCGACCACACATGCAGAATCTGCAGTCACAAAGATTTACAGATGTTGGCTTGAAATCAAAATAACGGCCGATTCAGTGATCACTGTGTTGGTCACACTTTTGTGACACCAGTTCTTGGATCACAAAGACATAATCATGGGTATCACAGTAACATGTAGTACAATACATACAATACATGTATAATTTCATGTTTATAACTATCCTAAATCTAATTTTCAATATTCAAAAAGATGAAATGCGCTATTTTCATTACAGTAAGGAACCCCCTGCCTCCAGCACTATGTGTCCATCCATCCATCCATCCCTGTGTGTGTTTGTGTCCACCTAAAAAAAGTCCTCTTCATTCATATTACTTCCACATTAAAACACAGTATGAAGATCATCTCAGCTCTAGAGAAATCACTACCTAATAACTGTATGAAAATCTCATGGTAAATGGACTGATGCATGAACAGACTGCATATAGAAAATAGGCAGTCACATGAAAATGCAGGCACAATAATACACACATAGCAGAGGTTAAACAGAGGTGAAAAAGACTAGCTCACGTTTTTCCCCTCATTCCATTTGTGGCAGATTGGGTCTTAAAGTGCACTCTAAGCAGGCCTGCAGCAGTCTGGTTTGAATTACTTCACATTAGAGTCTATTCAGCATCACAGCTCCCTGCAGACTGCAATCTCTTATTTTGGTGCATGCTTGCGTGTGTGCGTGTGTGTAAGCACCCAATACTCTCCCTTGACGATTACCTTCGGGTCAGCAATTTTCAAGTTATATTCACAAATACAGGGAACACAATATTGTTGATACCAATATATATTTTTAGGAAGTCACTTATCTACATATCAGTGCCTTCTGAGTAGTTTTCAGATAAGTGGTCGGCATTATCACGGTGAAAACAATACCCTGAAGGTCAACATGTTTCTTGTCAATGCAGCAGCTGCATCAGCACTGATGACTCATCACATCGTATGATAGTTTGCTTGATAGCGTTTTTATTTCTGTATGCACGCTTCAGCTCTGTGTCTGCATGTACAACAGTTATCAGTCACTGCAGTTGTGTTAGGGTGCTTAAAGTGCTTAAAAAGATTCATACCATAAATGCATTTAAAAATACCAACAGAGTATTATGTAGAACTTCTAAATGAATCCGGCACATATCTAAAGTCTACCATTTAGTTTAAGCAAGGCAGGGGTCTAAACTTTGTTTTTTATGTAAATTCACTGCAAGAAGTTTCAAGAGAAACAAAGCTGTAGCCATTCTCCCTCTAGGATAACATTTAGAACCACCTCAGCATAATTTGCATTCCATATTTTTTTATGTGTGGGTCTTTTTTCTGCACTGGTTCACAGCTCAGTGGCTCGAGCCATTATTTACTCAGGAACTGCAGCCTGATATTGACCGTCAGAGGTACAAACTTAAGGTGTCCATTGCAGTGAGATTGGATATTAAACAGGCTTTTATATACAACCCCTTTAGTATGACATCCACATAATATCCGACCAAGTCTATGTGAGAACAGAGCAGGCAAATATCTACTGAATTCACAGGGAGCCAACAGGCGTCACGTGTCCTTCCTCTTGCACAGTCTCTCCAAATAGTTGCCTTTGCCTTAAGCAAACAGAGTATTTGCAGTAGTGAGAATGCATCTTAAGTGCGCAGTCTTGCTGAAAAAGGGCAACTCCTGACATTTCCTTACTTTATTCTCTGGATATTTTCCAGAGTTAAAAACCTAAAAAATCAGCGTCTTTTCAAGGTCACTTGCTAGCTGTAGCCCTAGTTTGGCTCCCACTTCGCCTCATTAACGCTACATCACATCTGTTACCAATTTATGTTGTTTGTATGGGTTCAACAAAAAAATACACAAGAGATTACATGGTAGCCTTCTTGCCCAGTTTACTTCATTTTGTAGTCTGTATTAGATTTTGGGAATGCACTTATGAAAGTTTATCCCATAAGTGATCTTGTCTTAATTTTACTCTTTTCCTTTTTTTATGATTATTCCATTCTGGGATGAAATTGTGTACCATTTATTTTCCCTAGTTTGTGTGAGTTACCTATTAATATGGTAGCTTCCCAAACTAGGCATCCCTATGGCATAATAAGAGATCCTAAAGAAATAAAATATAAAATGTGAACATCAGCAGTTCACAACAGCCAAGTGAGTCTGTGAGAGAACCACCTCTGTTAGATAATTTAGTTTTTGTTTTCTACTATCGGGGACGTTATCCTGCTTGGGAGGAAGCTTCCATCAGATAGTGTGTAACAATGTTTAGGTGGCTGGTGCATGTGAGAATAACATCCACATGAATGCCAGGATCCAAGGATTCCCAGGGGAACATTGCAAAGTAGAGAGATAAAGAGTGTTATTCCCTCATTGTTTCTGGGTGATGTTATTGATAATTTCTCTTCTCGTCTTCTTCTTGTCTAAATTGTTTAAGAAAGGAAAAAGTTGAAAAGTTCCGTTTTTTTTCATTTCTCCATTTTTGATTCTGCTCACATTTCCTTGCTGCTGTGCAAAGGATTTCTGATATTCTTTAACAAAGTATAACACCCAGAGAATATTAGTGACTGTAAAGTGTGAGGGAGCATTTATGCTAAAGAATGCAAGCTGCAGAATAATAATTCTGTCAAAGGAAGTGCTATATTTATTTATTTTTTTGTGAAAAGGAAACGTTTTCTGCTCGCTCATCAGTATTAGCAAAAGGACGGCATGCTAACAAACCTGCCAGCAATTTCTGGCAGCGGCTCTTTTTTTTAGCCACAGTGTGTAAATAAATTTCACCCTGCCAAATCTGGTGTGACTGCACCGTAACTCTGCTGCAGACGTCCAGCACAGAGAAACAAGCTGCGTTTGTGCCTGAGAGGCTCCGTGGTAATTCTTTGCTGAATACCTGCACTGTGTAATGTGCGACATTTGGTACTATTTGGCAGCAAAAGACTCATTGAATTTAATTTTTTTATTTTGAGTAAACAACACCTGAGCAACAGAAATCCTCCCTTGCTTTTCACTCCAGAGGTCCACCCGATATAAAACAGGGCTGTTTATTGTGTTTCTCTCCAAGTACCTCCTTCAGGGCAGAATTAATTAGGTTGTAAATGGCAGGTGGTTAGTAAATGGTGGCTGATAGCAGGGATAATGGGTATGTAAATTGCAGGGGCAAGGGCGCACATTATAAACTGTAATGAAGGAAATGGCAACTGACCCCTCCGGTTGTTGTAGGAAGTTCTTCATGGCCTTAACTTGCTGGAAGTGGCAGGACATGTCTGTAGCCAGCACCATTTCCACTACTAAAGCCCGCAGCTCTCTAAATGAAAAAAGGAGAGAAAACATGAGCCATGTGCAGCATAAAAAACTGTCAAACCTGCGGCTAATAAAAGCTGACTTATTTTTGAAGTCTGCGTAATTAGATGAAGGCGGTTTTTGAGAACTATTTATATCTGATTTGACAGTAGCTTATGCTGTATGTAATCAGATTAGAGCTGTCTGCACATAACAGTTCCATTTCTATAAAGTTGTTGAGCCTTGAAGGTAATCCAGCTTTGCTGATTTTGACTCTGTGTTTCTACTGTGTATAAGTAGCCTGGAAAAACAGGGGCTCAGTTTACTTTGAGTAGGTGTTCATTGTGAGACTCTTCTGCTTGACCTGTGCTCTCTGCTTGGTTTTATTCATGCTTCGTCTATCTGTTCTCATGTGATATTTGTACATCTGACTTTTAATCCCCTTTGCTGTCACTCACCTATCCTGTCCTGCACCCTTCCTATCATTCTCTGTCTGTCTTACTGACCTCCAGTCATCCTTAGAGAGGTTGTAGAGGATGTTCATTTCATCGTCGTCCTGCAGCAGGCGATAGGCTGCGCTGACATGATGACTCTCCAATACTGAACGATCATTATACAGGATAGCTGTGTCTGACCTGTCAGTCCAAAAGAAAGCAAATTATTTTCTTGGTCTATTGCAGGGAAATAAAACAGCTCAGAAAATAAGAATCCACAGATGTTACTACCTCCTTTAAACATTTTTGCAGATGCTAGTCAAAATCAAAGATCCAAATTGGTTGCCTCCTTGAGTCTCACTTAGCTGCTTTTGTTTTACTTTAGTTCAAAAATTGTAGCTTGATGACACTATAAAGAGTGCTGTGCTCAAAACACTGAGTGTACAAAAAAGCTATTGCTGCAGTCTGGCAACTAGCTAAAGATCAGACACATTTCTTTTCTGGCAAATACATCTGACGTGGTCAAAGACTAAAATTTGGTTGAGCTCTCACCTGCCAAATGCAACAGAAAGACAACAAAAAAAGAATAAACAGAAAAAATAAATAAATAACATCTGGAAGGTGTCATTTACTTAAACATGTATCAAAGCTAGCACATTTAAAAAAAAACTTTTATTATTTATTGAAAGGCTGAGGAACACTGACTCTTCTAAGGTTCTAAATCAAAATAAATATAAGTTCATGCATTCTAAAAATAAGACGACACCGGTCAAAAGAAATTTGATTTTTTTTCTTATGACGTTAGATTTGAATTGTTGTGTTATGTGAAAGGCAAAATAAAGTTTCAAAGGACTCTATTTGTTCCTGTGAAAATTTAAGTACACCCCCATGACTTCAGCCAGATGGGCCCATATTTCGCCCTAAAATATCCTGTGGCTGCAAAACAAACCCAAATCATCACCCCTCTACCACCGTGCTCGATGGCTGGTATGAAGTGTTTGTGATGTTATGCTGTGTTTAGTTTTCACCAAATGTGACACACTGCATTATGGACAGAAATCTCCACCTTTTTCCAGAAGTTTTTTGGGGTTTCCCTTTTTGGGCACAAAAAGAGAAGAGGTTTTCTTCTGGCAAACATTCCAACTCTGCAGCCTTCTTCCAACTGCGCCATCAGGAACATTAACATTATATCTGTGTGAGTCTGAGATGTTCTTGGGGTTTTATAATTTCTCTGAGGACTGCAAGGTCTGACTTTGGCGTTAATTTGCTGGGGCATCCACTACTCGGAAGATTGTAGCATGTTGTTAACAAACACCTGAATGCTTTAGACCTGTAAGCTGCCAAAACTTTGCTTTTACAGAGATGGTCACAGCTGCTGATGATCAATTATCAGCACCTGTCTGCTACTTATCTTAGGCCCTATAGAAGCTGTAATGGTGTACTTAGTTTTTCATAGTTGTATATAGAGTCCTGTGAATGGTTTTTCCTTTTTTTTCCAAATGATGGTAAATGTTTTTCTTTCAAGTTGACGAGAGTGAAAAATGCTGAGCAATTCTTTGTTTTGTAGAATGGATTTTTTTTCAAGAGGATGGGTTTTGGAGTTCATCTGGACTCCCGACCAGTCCCAGTGTTATTATTGCACTGCAGGCGATCACAGTGTGATTGTGAAGCCCTCTTGCTGAAAATGAAAACATTGATCGGGCGAGTCAGTGCCATGCATTTATGATTTAATGATCCATTACCTTGTCTGAATGTGGAAGTTGTTTGTGGTCCCCGTGTGCTCGTAGTCATGCACCGCCGCCGCAAAGATCATGGCAAAGATCTCAAGCTCAGTCAACCAATGCTGGAGGCAAAAGAAGAAGAAAAGAAGAGGACCAGGGAGCGAGGGAAAAGGAGGGGTGAGGTAAGGATGATGAGGAGGAGGAGGACATTAAGAGGGATGTATTAGAGGGAAGAGTGTTCAGGAGAAGAGGTAACAAGATGGAAAAGACAGACGTTGACAGGAAAAGGAGGTAGGGAAAGTAATGAAAAGAAGAGGAAAGAATGGACAAAAATTAGAGAAGCGAGATGAGAAGCCAGTGAATTGAAAAAAGGGAGATGCAGGGAATAGAACATCAAGCCATAAAAATGTAGAGGCGAAAAGTGATATAAAAGAGAAGTATGCAGCGTGAGGAATACATTACCGTCAGGGATGAAAGGAAACAAATGGGAAGAAGGAAATAGAGGAATAGGTTAGAAAAGCAAAAATGAAACTTCAGATAAGACAAGCTCTATTGAAAATTGCATTTTAAACTGTCACTTCATCACTTCTGGTTTCACATTCTCTGTGATGGTCTGTCAGTCTGCTTTGTTCCACATATGTCACCAAATATTACAACAAAAAAACCCACAAGTCTCTTTTTAAGTTTATTATGAGTTTAGTGTCACAAGGTGAGACTACACATCACACCTTCCTATGTGTGTTTTTGGGGTATGTTGTAGCTGTTTGATTTGCGATTCATGACTACAGCAAAGAAGATAAGGATGTCAGAGCAGCAGCACACTGTTGCAGGATTAGCTTGAGATAATCTTATTTAATTTCTGGCTGAGATGTCAGTGAGGAAGATCAATAACAACTCTTCAATATATAATTATTTAGTTTATATTATTGGTAGATTTGTGGATTCTTTTTTCAGTGAATCAATCATTAGTTTCATCTAAAAAATCTAAAATCTAATCTGTAATCAGCACACTGTAATCAGGGCTTTTTTTTCTTTAAGATGTGCATGCATCTGAGTGCCCTCACATAGACAGAGTGGGGATTTAGCTCAGGAAGCCCAGTCGATATTGGTGACTAATCAACAGTGGGGGGTGGAGGAGTCATTAAAAACAGGGTGGGTGCATGATGGCTGATCCACCACTCAGTGTATTTCCTCATGGGTCTGCTTTATGAATGACCTGTTGATTGTTGATTTAATGGAGGCTGGAGGGCCTGCAAAATGATAGATGTCCTTCTCCTGCTCTCCAAGGAGCCTGTGGTTCTAGCAGTAATGTGGTTTCCTCCGCAAGGCACTGCCCAGAGAAACATACCATGTCGACAGCTGTCGCAGCCACCTTATTAAGGTGATTAAATAAAAACACTGGAAGCGGGGGCGGCCGGCTGGTTAGGGACTTTGAACTCAGGCTAGTGTTTTTTCTTCCTTTTTTGAATAAATGCTGCATCAGAAATGCCCTAAAGTCACCTCGGTGCAAAGAAGTGAAATATAGGTCACCTGATAGTAAAAAGAGCAAAAGCAGCAAAATCTATGGAGCAGCAATGATACACCCAGGAAAAAAAAGGCAAGAGGTAATATTTTATTTTAAAAAGGTAAAACAAGCATTAATATGCATTATGTTCAGCGCCTATTCCTTAGATGTTTTCAACCTTCCTAGAATTAAAGGGTGATTTCTTTTGGCTGTTGTTTGTTTTTGGGTTTTTTGTGTAAAAAGATGGTTCATGGATTCTTCAGGCTAAAAAAAGCCATATTTAAAAGCTGCATGTCAGGCAAAGCTGCAATTAGGCTGGCATACGTCAGCTGACAGAGATGTTCTGAATACCATGTGGATAAAATCCCCTCACTTTCACAGACTAAGCTTCAATCCTGTGAACCTGCTTTCTTGGAACTAAACCAAGATGTTCAACAGTTTTTTTTTGCTTGTTTCTTTTTAGCAGGTTACTGTATGTATGTGTATAACATTATGTTACATATGTCCATGTCTTACTCACCACCATGCCAGTCTTGAGTAGCAAGTAGTGCACAGTCTGTGTGACATCAGCAGCATGAATCAGGTTGTGGTAGGGGTTTTTATGTTTGCTGTATCCGACCTCGAGGGCCTCGACAAATGACACCACCGCAGAGATTGGGATCTGACATCAGACAAAACAACAAGAAAATGTAAACAGGAAACCTTCTCCAAGATATCTGGTGACTTGAATGATGTGCATGCAACATCTGAAACGATTGTTCTAAACTAATGAATTGTAAATCATTTAGACTATTTCAGAGTACAGTTCCATATTCATAGCTGCTTCATTGCCCACGTCATTTACACACTGAGATGATGTCACTTCAAGAAGTGTCCTCACCTCAAAATCACTATGGAAAATAAGCTCCAGTACTATCAGTTGAGATGAAATGTGGCCAGCCCCCTTCATATAATGGTTAAAATACAGTGAGATAATCTTATTCTAAGGTGCAGAGGAGAGTGTGCCCACATCCATCAAATGAGGAACGGTGAAGATTCTTACTCATACTGAATAGTTTTTCTTGTTTTAATGGCATAAACCACCGCATATCAGTTTCCGGTGGTACATTATTTCCTTGGGGCTTTACCTTGAAACGACTAATGAGGTCATATCTTGTGAGAAGCTCATAGAATATGAATTTAAGTGCGTGGTCTCCACTGGCCTCATTCAGAGCGAAGACATCAAACGACCACTTGTCAACATTCTGTATGAAGGAGAAACATTTAAATAATGACACCGTCCTTGTCAAACAACGTATTCATCCTCTACTAACACAAAAGGAAAACACACAACACAAGCAAACGGTGCCAAAAGTCCACTTCATATAAATATATAACTCAGAGTACGTAGATTTTCACAGCGTGTATGTGTGCATCAAGTAACTTTTCCTTATGCGTATGTTTCTTTTTGAATGTGAGTGCACACGTTAATACCTTAAGCACAGATATGACAGAAGCCGGGTAGCTAAGTCCCACCATATTGGAGGTACGCCGGTACATCCTGTTTGAACGAGATAAAAACATCAAATGAAAAGCACTGCTGAGTGCAAACAGCAGAGGTTACTACACCAACCCCAAACCACAGCCTGCTAGTTTCCCTAAAGCTTCAAATATGCACAACTCACTGTGAAGCTATATTAGACAGGTTAGTTTGAGAAGAGGTAAATGCTTTGCAAGCTAGTCTTTTTTTTCTTTTTTTTTTTACATTTGAAAGCTTTATCCTCACATATGAGGATAAAATATGGTTTTACTTAATCACAAACTGCAACACAAGCTATGTAATTCCCCATGAGACCAATGAGTCATTAGATTCAGTTGGATGGCTACAAAATTGGTGTGTGGTGCTCAGCATCTCGCACTTTAGTGGAATAAGAACAGATGCTATAGTTTGAAATGTAGTATCACAATAGTTTCAATGAACAGCAGATATACAGATAGTGGACAGCTCAGAGTGCACCACGCTGTTCCACATTTTCACTTTAATCCTCCATTTTCCAATATGGCTTCACTGTAAAACAGATTAAGAAAGATTATAACTCACATGTTAGAGGCTTACTGATTTAAACAAATACATGTTGCATGTTACTGTGTGATAAAGCACAGCCTTGAGCTGTATGCAGCTCTCCGAATGATTGTGCTTAGCCAGGCTTGCCAAGGAACTGATGATGCATTGTCGACTCAGGTGAGAGAGCCGGTGTTCCGAGGATGCACACACATTTCCAGCAGATTGAAATTTTAACCAAGGAGTGCAGCTTTAAATTTTGAATTATTTCTCCTCTCTCCAAGTTGTCAGTTGCTCTCATTCAGTTTGGTGCACACATGTTCAGATAAGGCAGTCTTAAGTAAGATCTTCATCACCTATCAGCAATAATATACCATAGATTTACACTGCAAGACAGAATAAATATATATGTATATATATCCTAACTGAATAGTAAATATGCCAAAAGGTTTGCCTATCTCACCTTTACTGCTTTGAAGCTTACTTCCCTCTGCTGTATACCTAAGTATTTAATAAAGCACCAACAGATGTAAATAAAGAAAAACCTAAAAACAGACAACTATCCTCCTCCAGCTTTTGCTTATCTATTCTAAGAGCCTCTCATCAGGCAAAAACAGGGATATACATGTGCTTTACACCTGCCAAAAGTAAGGTCCAAAACTAATTTTTGGCTACAAAGATTCGCCACTTCCCTTGGTAAAGGATTCTACTTAACCTGCCGCACCCCTGCCTCTCACTATAAAGACTTTTTTGCTTTTTAGACACATCATACGTCTTCATCTGAACTAGAGTAAAAAGACCTGTGGTCAAAGTCTCCTGTCATGATTTGATTATCTAAAGATTGTAAACAATGGCCAGAGGAGAGGCACTAGTTCCATTTCAGACCACTTGAATTACTATATGCTGAAAGGTTATTATTGATCTTTTTGTCTAGTAGTGCCAAAAACATGTTGCCAACCCCCAGCTTTAATAACTACTCTTAAATTATGCACAAAAGAAAGTTCTATTACTGCATTTTAGTATTTGCCTTATTGCCTTCAAATGTTTTTTATGATTCATCTAAAAAGACTTGTGTCATATCAAATTTACACATCAACATATAATCTATCTAGACACAAACAAAAGCAAACAGGATGTGCAATAAAATGGGTGACTTAAAATAAGTTTCGAGCCTCTGCATAACTCAGTTATTTACTATTCCTCATTAAATTACACAAAACTTTGAATAACTTTAACAAACAAAAGCAAACCAAACAGCTTTAGAACACCATGTCTTCAAAAATGTGCACGAGTGCTATCTATCTGTTATGCAAGGCCAAACTACAGAGGCTGCTTGAACTGCTTCAAGTCGTGACACTGATTTGGATGCACCAATAATAGATTGGCAAGGGGGAAAATAAAAAGTGATAGGCCATGAATTATTTAAGGCTGATGGCTCCAGGCTTGGATGTGATTGTGGAAGTGTTTTTGTGCAACACAAACAAATTCTACCTCTCAACAAATATTCCAGCCTGAACGGCGTGGACGATGCTTCGGAAGCGAGGTTTTTCCTCGTTGCGTCTCAGCATCAGGCCCATCTGTCTGGTAAAGGTGGAGGCCAGCCAGTCTCGCACTTCTGAAGGCACCGACTCTGACTGAATGTCGCTGAGTTCATCTTCTGTGTCCACCAAACGCCTAGAAAAAACCACATCATTATTATTATTATTATTATTATTATTATTATTATTATAAGTGAAATAAAGGAAGACGCTGAGACCAAAGATTTACTAAAATGTTTATCGTTTATTGCACATTTACATTCACAAAGGATAGAACCCAAATCCTAATGCTGTCCATCAAATAATATTACCTCTTATGTAAGATCAAAACAACCCAGGCCTCTTGAAGCACCGGGACGCAGAATACCAATCCAATTTAGCGATATAATTCTCCACAGCTACCCTGTTGTGTTGACATGTATGAGGGATCAAGAGCAAATCCTGCAAACCCTCTGAACTGAATACATGCTCGCATGGCAGAGAGAGCGACAGAGAGATGGCGAGAGAGGAGAGGGCGGAGCATTCACAACATCTGACTACCACTTGAAAGTGTGAAATGCAAAAATACTGATTATGTAAAATGACTCCAGTCTATACTATTATATAGTCGGATCATTATTATTGATCGCTAAGTGGGTCATTTCCTTGTTGTGGCTGAGGGCTTTATCTTTTACCCCTAAACCTATACTTGCTGGATATTTAATTCTTCGTAGGATCACTTCAGAGGATTCCCTGGTCCTTCAGGTAAGATCCACCAATCATCCAGCCTGGACTGGTGATTGGCCGGTCAGTCTCAAGTATGTCTAATCATGCACTTGGGCACACTCATAGCCACACACTGATGTGCTGTTAGCGTGGAAGCTCTTTATTGTGATTAAAGACACAAAGTTTACCAAAGTAAACTGCAGGAGGCCACCATGAAAACATTTGTAACAAACTTAATCAGACACTTAAATCACCATCACTCAGCTGAAAAAGTTATTATTAAAACAGTATTTAAAAGTTTATTTTTGACTATACATGCTGTCTGTTAAATTTCCTGTAAAAAAGAAACTATAACTGGAAAAGGAAATTGGATCACGAGGACATACTTAGAAAAACATTAGAAATTGTAGTTGTTGGTAAAGAAATTGCAATCAGTGCGTCTCTATTAACATCCCTTTCCTTTGAAAACATTTGTTGTAATTGAGAAAATGATGACGAGAAATCCACATCTGCGTGTAAATGCCTTCACTTGCCTTGGAGAAACAAATGAGGAGGGCTTGTTGTTCTGGTCATTAATTAACTAGCTAACTATCATTAATTAACAATAGTAACAATATGTTAATGTTACATTAAGCTGAGGTGGAGCAAACATTAACAACTTATCTACTCCTGGGTAGTTTATGTGCCCCACGTTTTATGTGATAGACTCCAGCCTCGCTATGACCCCAAACTGGATACGACGGAGAAAATGGATGAATGGATATTATGAAAATGTGTTGCTTGTAAGATGCAGATCTGAAAAGTATGAAAAATCTGAAAAGCATGGATCAGCTTGTTATAGGCTTGGATGATTATCAGAACTGATGTTCTGAATCTTTCCAGTTCTCTCCAAATATTTACTGCTTACAATTTATTATAATATCCTACATTATAACATAGCAACATTATCAGATTGTTAATATGCCACAAAAGAAAGAGGAGAACAGAGAGGTAGTTGCACTGTCGAGACCAGGTGTTTTCTATGGTAGTACAGATGTTGCTGAGGCAGACGTAGATGTCCAAATTGTTATGATGTATTTTAGTGATGGCAGTTTTGTTATATGGCTAAGTTTACGCCAATGAAACAACTAATCTTCTGTTGCTGTGTAGCATGAGCACACTAGCAGAGAACCTGTGTCACACAGCCAGCCAAACGTGTCTCCGAAGTGCTGTGTCAGTGCTGGTCTGGCAGCACACATTTTCATTCTGGTACAGGAGAAAATCATTCTGGCTTCTTTATATTTCTTTAACCCAGTCACACCTGTCTTTGGTGGCGCTGAGCCCAGGATGCATTGACGCAAAACTCCACTGGAGAAATCTTGTTTTGGTGTACAGGAAGGCAAGCACCAATATAATAATGATCAAACTCCTACATTTAAAAATGCCCCCCACAAGTTTGAATTTTTCCTTCTTTTAGGTAGCTAGCTTAAAGGTAGTTTTTTTCCGGCTGCCAGCAAAGAAGGAGATTTAGAATATGCTAACATACAGCCAGCGGGAGGCTATGGGTGAGCTAGACTGAATCAGCTGGAGAGATGATCTGTGTGATTAGTTGTTATGTTGTGAGGCAATGTGGGGGCTGCTTTTCTGTGATTAGTTATTATACCGGTGGCTGTATGTAACTTGCTTGTCAGACATTCTAACACAGGGTAGAAAATTAAACCAGTATTTCAAGCTCTGGTCTGTAAATTCCATTTAGAGTCATAAAAATTAATTAGAATCATGACACATGAATTATTCTATAATCTTTACTGTAGCACTGATCCTAGATAACTGAAGCCAGTTTCCACACCAGCAAATTCTGGCTTTAGAGCTGCAGTGTTGTTCTCGATAAATTAACCATTTTAAAACAACTTCCAACATTTTCTTACCTTGTTTCCTCGATGTAAACAGATTCCAGCACAGACGCTGCATACTCAAGGTTTTTCTTGAGGTCGGTAAGGGAAGCCTCTCCTCTCTCCAGTTGCTTTACCAGACATCGTAATCTAAAACAGAGATCCAAAAGTCATTTAACAAATGGGATTACACCCATGACATATGACATGATAAACTATTGTAAATGATATTGGATTAACCCCATCTGGGTTCTGTTCCTTATGTGTGTGTGTGTGTGTGTGTCTCAAAACAAACCCGTATTTGCAGTACAAATTTCAAAGTAGGCTGCAATAGACCAAAAACAAATACAGCTTGACCTATAAGCTGGATTTAACTGTGTTTTTTTGGAGACGCGGGTTTGTCCGCCCACACAAAGTGACTGAACAGCAGTACAGCAGCAGAGTACCAGATAAAACTGAATTCTCAAACTTACAAGACAAGATTCAACCTCCTGTCCTGTTCTGACTGGAATGAGAAATGCTGGGCTAGAATAGCGTGAGATACTTTCTCTTTTCTATACTTTTCCATTAAAACTTCCTTGAAAATATCATGTCCTGTGCAAATGATTGGCATAGGTATATTATCAGCCAGTGGGCCATTTTCACAAGAGACATTCTTGTCAAACACAGGTAAAAATTAATAATGACTGCATTTCATGTATACGTGAGCTCCAGATCTTTGTTATTTTACATGCTGGGTCACTGCTGGGACACTTAATTGGAACTGAACAATCGTTAACATATTAGTTTCACCTGTGCTTTTTTTGCTCTGATGAGAGAAACTGTCTGCTGTTTGAAAGGTCTCTCCGTTCTAAAAATTGCACGTCTTTGATGTGTGCACACTGTGTTTTGACAGTTGGCTATTTTAAATAAAGCAGCTCTAATATTGCTGTTCCAAGCGCTCCTAATATGTGGCTTTTGACACCAACTCTTTTTAAAACAAATGTTTTAATGCCTGCAAAACTAGGCTAACGTTACATGTTTTTCTTAGCTAGTTCAGATTCTATTATCTTGTATTTATTAAGTAATACATGTGACTATAGACCCATGTGTAGAGTGTAATATCCTCAAACCCTCAAATCTAATAATAGAATTAAAGAGAAAAGCAACTTCCATCTTCCATTTTTGCACAGTGTAACCAGTGTGTGCAACACCTGCTGCTGTGCTGGAGGTCATGCTTTACCTTTCACAGTGAAAGCCCAGAGAGGCTACGCTTGTTGTTGAATTATTAAGCAGAGAGATGGGGGAATAGGAGCGTTTCGATGCACTCATTGATTACGTTCCCTGACAGCAGTAGCAAATTTGACCAAGCAAAGGCTCCAAAATGTTTCTGTGAAAATGCATCTCCACCATTTTGGTTTCCTTTAAAGCATTGAAAAAAGTTTTCACAGAGAGAGAGAAAGAGCATGCATTTCAACATGTATACCTGACAGCAAGACCAGTGACATACACTTTGCTCTACAGAAACATCAGAATCAAAATCAGCTTGATTGGCAAAAGACTTGAGAGTATGATGTTAGTATGTTAAGTTACAAAGCTATAAGTTATTGCTGTTATGTTGTGGTTGGTCCAACATTGTTATTGTTAATTTATGATGTGATCGCCAGTGTTTTCACAGCTTAGGGTTGTGTTGAGTTTGGCTAGCGATGATGGAGACGAGTGTTGGAGTTTGTGACCCCTGCTCACTGTTTCTGTGTGTACAGAAAGCAAGAATTGCAAATAGAAGCTGAAATCTCTGTCTCCTGGTTCCTTCTCTCAGATGAGGTTGCAACATAATGAAAACAAAGTAAAATCATAACCATTATTCATTTTCCTAATGTTAGTAGCATTAAGCACAAAGTGCTGCTTTAGGTATGGGAATAAAATATATTTTACAGGCTTTAAACCAAAAAATAATAGTACAATGGATTCAGACAAAATCAGCCATAACCACCTGCATGAAATAGCTTGACGATACCTTAGTGAAATCTACATTTTAACAATCTAATTTAACATAATGTATAACTTTTGGGCCAAGAACAAAAAAAGACTTATTGCAGTGCTATGCAATCTCCACAGGTGATGGAGATATGTTGAGATAGTCTGGACCACGTGGTAAAAGTATATTGTCGTACCTTGGGTCATGCAGCTAGCCAAAAAAAAAAATTAAATAAAAAGACAAAAACTTAAAGCATGTTATTATATAAAATGTTGTATGAACAAGGTCAGCCAGCAACTGCTACGTTCCTCTTAAGGTGCTGACAGCTATTTTAAGAACCACGGAGACGTGAACAGATGAAGGATAAGATGCAGCTCTAGAATCACAGCACATTTGATTTGGATGGAAGTAATGATGGTTATTAGGAACAGCTGTGTGCCAGTGAGTCTCCCTGCTAATACACAAGAACAGAGAAAACACCCTACCGCCTTGAACAAATCTCACTGTCAGACTATAATTCACAATACAATGTTGAGTTTTCTCCTGTTGGTCATTTGCTCTGACTTCACATCTTTTATTGCTGTAGTGCTGGCATGCTGCGCTTATCTGAAAAGCCAATGTTCAGTGACACTGGAACAAGTGCTGGAAGTGTTCCGGTACAAAAGAAAAGAAAGAAAAAAGCAAAAGACCTTGTTCCTTAAAATAGTTTCTACACTTCTAATAAATTCACAGAACCAGCAAAATCCCCAATCTCTACTGTAAATTATAAATGTCAGTTCTAAGTTTTGCCCTCTGAGATAAATTTGAACATTTTTGTGATTCAATATGAGCTTCAACAACACACACTTTTCTACCAGATTGGGTTGGAGTTTATACTACCCATTCAAGAACCTCAAAGAATGATTTATAACCTGAAACTGTTGCTGAATGTTTTACAATTTGTAACCCTGCCCAGTGAAAAATAAGCCATTGGTGAGGCTTAAAAAGAATAATAGAAATGGTAGCAATGCATTACTAAAAAGCTTTCCAACTTTGCAGGTTCAGTGAATTAAATCTAAGTTTTTATTTGAACTTTTTCAAGCAGTATAGGTTGTTTGGTGTAGACTGACTGTCATAGATTTTCTTCTATTTGAAAACAGACTAAATTAAATGTCCACGGAATTGTCTTTTGTTCAATAAAAAAATAAAAAATAAACTAGATAATAAGCATCCAGGAGAGCTTTATAGTGATAATGATTTCTGCTTTGTGTTGAGATGAAAGAAGAAACATTTTCTGCATTGTGGGATACAGGACAACGGTGAAAATCACACACAACTATTCAAAATTCAACTTTGACGAGGCTGCACACTATTAAAACATGATTTGAAGAGACGGAAAGAAAGGCCCGTGATGATGAGCTCAGTGCCAGAACGTTCAATAAATTAATGTCTCTGCCAACCACAACAAAATTGGTTCGTTTTACCTGCTGTCACTACCAAGGGAGACAACATGCGGGGTTAATAGCATGGGTCAGACCCAAAGTAACTCGTGGGCACAGAGCCAACAGAAAAATTCAATTTAAGCCAGAGAAAAAGCTGGTCGGGTGGTGGACTGACAGCCATGTCATTTGCTATGGCTGAACACTTAGTGGTGAGGCAGTGAAGTAATTTCCTCACTTCCTTTTATTATCACCAACAGAATGGCTTTATCTCTGATCAAAAATATGCTTTCATTACAGGAAGTAAAAGGGCACTATCTTCTGTAATCCAGTCAAATTGGACCACAAGGATAAAACTTTTAAAAGTAAAAAAATATATATAAATATAAAAGAAAAGACTAAAAATCAGACTGGTCTGTTTTAAAGACTATCTACAATGCTAGTCAATGCTGAAGTTCAAATGGTCTATCAGAATGGGTAAGAAAGGTGATATAAGTAACTTTGTGTGTGGCATGGTTGTTGCAGTGTGGCTTCTGAGTATACTACTGAAATTGTTGCCTGATACGTAGGAAACAGTGACTCAGATAACTGCTTCTTACAGCTAAGCTATGCAGACAAGCATCTCTGAACATGCAACATGCTTTACCGGCTATTATTAAACATTGATTGAAATGTCAAAAAATTCTAAAAGTGGTGATAAAGTATTCCTTCAGATGGAGTAATAATAGAGAAATTTGTTCCTGTTCCCCTTTTTTCTTCTTTGACAGCATTTTTGCATGGCAAATGACTAATCTGTCAACTAATCACTTAAATTGTTTAAGATCCAGATGCTTTCAATATGAAAAATATGCTAATTACTAAAAAGCCCATATGCCATGCAGCAGTGACATTTCAGATTAAAAGTAAAAAGTTGAACAGGTGAAAGGATATTATCATAAGTATAAACACAGGATATATATATATATATATATATATATATATATATATATATATATATATATATATATATATATATATATATATCTCGAGAGAGAGAGAGAGATATTAGCAATGTTGGAAAAAGGCAAGTGCACCCTTACATTTATCACACCTTTAACTTCATGGTTTCTTTAAGCCTATGACATCTAACGTCTGGTGCTTTCACTGATATTAAATAGTTTGGTTTCATCATGCCAAGTTTCAAACAGCTCTTTAAGGCTTTTATAATTCCAGTATGGGATTAAGAAAGTTCTCGAAATTGTTTTAAATAAATCACATTGTGATTACATTATGACTATCATATTCTATTCAGAACAAGAGCAAACTGCTTTAAGACAGGATCTGCACGTGTCTTTTATTGGAGATGTAGGGGACACAGTTCGCGCTCAGTTCCAGTGCACTTTGCAGACTTAAGCAATGTCTCCTGTTTGACAGCTCGATATTTTAGGGGCACCTGCAGTCAGGCAGGGTCAGCTGGTAAAGCCTGACCTGTAGGAAGTGCATATCAAAAGTACTGAAGAAAAAAAAAAATCCTGGCATTTGTACTTGAGCTGTCATGTTGTGAGAAATGGAGGTGCAATGCAACGCTGAACATGTCATTACAAACTTCTGTATGTGAACCGTGAGCTTGTGCAGGCTAGGAGGTAGATTAGCACAGCGCTCTTCCTGGTGTTCTTGACTGCAGAGGACCGGTAGAAAAAAATGCATTAGCATGAGCATCAGAGCCAAGAAACACATTAATAAAATTTTTTACTTCTAACTCAATAAAAAAAAGTTACACATTTGTCTGCTTTTAATTTGAAACCAAATATTGAGGTTTTAGATTTTTTTTTCAGCATCAACATCCCTGAAATTGTGTAACCGATGCCTCTTTCCCCACAAAACTGTCAAGTTTTTAGCAGCCGCTGGGTTAAGCTGGCCTGTGACAGAATGAAACAAAGACATCAGCCTCCAGCTGTCTGCCTCTGTATCTGAGAGATTTATTTGTTTTCATAGGGGTGAGCACAGAGCTCTGAGAAGAGATTAGAGTTGGAATTCAGGTTGAGAGTGTTTTCCTCCCCTATTCTTATGGCCTCCAGTTCTTTGGCCTCAACTGACCCGCTCGGAGAGAAGAATGGAAAAAGGGTGAAAGGACTGGAGCAACCTAGTGTCAAACTGAAGCAGTGTACAGTGTGGCTCCACAATGCTCAATTTCTCTATAGCAGTTGTGACAGCCAGAAGTGAGCATGAAACAAAGAGAAATTAACAGCGGAGCAACGTAGTAACGTAGCAACAGCAAATCTCCTTCCTCTAACAATTATTGTCACTTAAAGCAAAAAATATATACTCCCCACATGCTCGCTAAATGAAATGTATCACATTCTGACCTAACTCATCATGAAAACAGGTCCATTTCTGTTTTAAGAAGCTGCAGCAAAAACCAGAGCCTATTTTCCTCACAGCAGAACACAGACGAGGGGATAAATGGGGCTGGCTGAGCAGAAGGAAACGAGAGCAATGCCGGGATGCAAAAATTGGTCACCGCCTGTGTTCCAGTGACAGTGTGTAATCAATGGCCTGGGGTCAATGTAATCACCCAGGGAGATTAGCGTGCTTTCAGAGAATACACACAGGTTTTGGGCTGATAAGCAGAACAAGGCCTGTAAAAACACAATGTCTCAGTGCAGCCTCTGCCATTATTTGTGAGTGCAGAGGATAAAAGAGATTCATCATTAAAATACCGTAGTCGTGGGACATCTATGTTTTAACAAGATTGATGAGGTGAAACAGCAAACAGGGATGGTATTATTTGAACTGGTGGCTGATAAACAACAACAAAACAGCTCAGTGTTTAGCTCTGATCAGCTGAATTAAAAAAGAAAAAATGAATAGCATCCATCCGTATAGCAGGTAACCAACCCGAAGAAGATTTTCACATTGTTTTTATCAGAGCAACCACTGACAAGTAATCAGCCATGATTGAGTTTGGCTCCTCATAGCCAAAGGTTTGCCTGCAAAGTATGCATGTCACTTTCTTAAAGTCATTGTTCACACTCACCAAATGATCCCACATGTTTCTGTGGTATAGACTATGGCTAGAGGAGATTTTCATAGTTCACAACCACAGCAAGACTTGTGCTATATACAGTACCAGACTGAAAATACGTTTAATGTGGTTGATTGAGAAAACTTAAGAAAGCCAACACAATAAAAGATATGAATTTTAATCAGTTAAAAAATACACGGGCCAATACTGCATTGGGATTTAAACATCTAAAGGATAATGTAAAGGACAGACAAAAAAGAATGATTTGCTCCACTTAAATGTTGTTAAACTCTTTTTCTCCCATTGTGTTTTGTTGTGGAACGTGAGTAAAAGTCTTAATTGTATGTAAATATAAATGTTAATGTGACACCCACACTGCGTTGGCAGTCATTCAGTTTTAAATGGGAACATCGACAGCAGGCTCAGCCCGAATGTTTCAGTTGATAGCTCTAAATAAACTTACAAATACTGTTACAGTGCAAGCAAGCAAGCTCTAAGCAATATTGGTAACTCCTTCAAAAAGTCCCAATATCTGTTCCAAACAAAGCCTCTCCTGTGGGAGGGTTGCAAATGACAGATATGACAAGAAAGGCGTGGGACAGAAGAAACCTTAAAAAAGATCAGTGGTTGGCTAAAAGCAGCCCACTCATGTCAAAGCCTGCCAATCAAATCCACAAGATGAAGTTAAAAAAAAAAAAAGAAACCTTCAGTAAGACTGTAAATACAAGAAACAAAGTAAGAGAGACAACCCTTTAGTTGAACACACTGTGTATATTGCAGAAGCTAAAATATACATCCAGTACTTTCCATTTTAATATAGCATAAAGACAAAAGCAGAATGTGTCAAAAACAATGCCGCAGATGCAAAACAAGATTGCAGACATTTAGTGATTAGACCCTGTAACATATTTACTGCGCAGTATCCATCTTTTGTGCACCAATCAAAAACCCATTAGCTTTTTGAGGAGGCACACTGTCGCTTTCACTGTAATCACTGAAATAAACAGAATTAGCAATGCTGTCAGACACAATAGACCCTCAATGTAATACCAGAGCATTGTTCAGACCCATTGCTGCTGAGATTATAATGTTACTGGATACAATGTCACAATGCTTGACACGATACACGTACATTTTTCTTCAAAAACTGTCACAACTGTATTAGTTAGTTAGACAAAAAAAGAAGTGCATATGGCATTTAATACTGTTATCAGGGTCTTGCGTGTTTCCTACTCTTGGGGAATGAGTTAAGTCAACCCAATATAAATTAGGAATTTATTGGAAACAACTTGGTTAAATTTTGTGCCTATACTCAGAATAAATCGCAATGTGAATGTGCTGAAATACATACTTTTAATATTCTGATATATTTCATAACCGCATTTACATTAAAAAAGGAAGAAAACACATCATTATCACTTGACCTCAGCCCTGCGTACCACCACCTTCAGCAGTCAGCTGTATTTGCTTTAAAGCTGCTCCAGGGAACATTTCTGTGGAAAACAAATGTTTTATCTAAAGTGGGTTATGAAGGACAAACAAGATCATCCACCTCTATTTCAGATGCTCTAAATTATTCTGTCTTCTTTTTTTGTTTTTGTTTTTTCAAAAAACATCCAAATGTCTAGTGTGAGCACTGGATAGAGAACTGACAGGTGGCAAAACAGACTGTCTAGAATTGACACAGCAATATGAGTTATTTAACAAATTCAGTCCAAATAAGGAACCCTGGAATTTGGAACATTAAGGCAAATGTGCATATGCTTTCTTCATGGTTGCACCAATATGCACATAAAACTGGAAGAAAAACCAGTTCAGCAAATCCAGCCTGCATAAAGAGAGTCAATGAGAGGCGGTGAACCATTTGGCATCAGGGCTGTGTGGGTGTTTGATTTACCAGCAGCCAAGTCATCATTTTAAAAGGCTGAGCATTCATCTGCCATATGGGCTTTTATTGTACCGCTTAATTCTTTATGAATTTCCAAGCTCCATGTGAAAAACAAGCACTATAAATTCACAAAGCAGCCTAGGAATTTTAATTCATGCAGACCCAGATATCCAGATAAAGTTAACTTTACGGTCGATAATGTTTTAAGAGTGAAAAATGGCCTGAGTCAAAAAAACAAGGGAGCTCGTGGATCAGAAAGTTGTAAGTTGTTGGATTTTGAAGCGTATCTTAGACTGAAGGCAATGAGAATGACATCATTTTTAAATTGAGAGCATGGCAGGAATAACTAACACTGAGTTCTGACAGGAGTTTATAGCGTCTAATAAATTCATTGCATTGGTGTAAGTGTGTTTTAGTTGTTGTATACTCTGTTAATGAGCAAGTGTATTTGTTTTGAATCTGCAAGAATCAAAAGCCCTTGTAAATCCAAACTACGTTTTCTTTAATCCCAGTAAATGATTTGTTGAGTTCTGGGAAGTCATTTGTTCTGCAGGGAAATAAAACAAAGCCTGCAGCTTAACAAAGCGGTTTGAGTGTGTGTACAAGCAGCATTACAACACAGAGACCGTCAGCAGTGCAGACAGAAATACTGAACCCTGAATACCTGTGCATGAGTGCGAGTACAGTAAAACCTGCATGTTTTAGTCTTCATGACATCATCCTGACGTGAATCGTTTAACTGCAGTATTATAGCCAGTAGTGCATGGCCATGAGCCAGAAGGAAACACTGACCTGACCAGTCAACCAGAATGAACCACAACTGGTATAACTAAGCGAGGAATACTTAAAAGAAATTTCCCCCCACGAGTTAGAGGTGGACTAAAGCACCAATAAAATAAATAATTAAAAATACTGTATCATATCATATAAAACATTACAGTATATTCCTATATTTACCAAGCAGTATATTACAGTGCATATCTAATGATACATACCAAATGAAATTAAGCGGTCATGTTCTAGGGTTTCATCAGGCTACTTTCTGTCAATCCAATCTGGCAACAGTGCTCCTTTCTTTCCAAAAATTACATTTCCATCCGTACAACCACAGAGAATAAGTCCTCAAACATGCATGAGACCTGAAAAAGCAGACATGGCCAATTAATGCTGTCTTTCCGTGACTCACACCATTATTAAGTACAAGTGGGGGAAAAAGTTTAGTGATGGAGATGAGGTCAAACACAAACAAATGAACTTGAGGAAAAAATGCGAGCTCACCGGAACGTTTCACAACTGAGGGATCGCACAATTAAGGATTTAATGGACTCAATAATGACAGTACTATTGTTCGTCTTTTATTTTATGCCTCGAGTGACAGCTAAGAGAAGGGTTTGAGTAACACATTATGGAAAAATGAGAGCCCTTTTGAAGCTTGATTAGCAAACCTATTATTTCTCATTGCAGGAACCAGTCAGAAGCCTGGTGCTGTTAAAGACACAAATGTTTGACACCCTTAGAAATATGCTGTATTTCAATAAGTGGTTCCTTTTACAATAGACCAAAGCAGTCAAAAAGTTATTACCGCTTCTCAACACATTTGATCCTGGCTCTTAGTCATGTTTTGTGTAGCGCATAGTCCACTTTCAACCTCAGTTTCTGTGCTTGAGCTATTAGAATGCTTTTGCCATTTAACAACATGCCCGTTTATATTACTACAATTTTCTAAAAACGGTGATCGACCTCTGTTTTAAATTTGTGCATTTTAGTAAAGCTGAAAAATTGTTAGATTGATTAATAATACTTTATTTATCCCAAGGGAGATAGTTAAACCTTTAGTAAAAATCAACATTGTTTTAAGGATAAAAAAACACTGGGCCATTTCTTGCACTAAAAATAGGAAATGGTTTTCAGATATGACTGACTGTATTAGTATTAAGATAGCCCTATTATTACTTAATGTTTCCTTTATTAAAGAAGATCTATTTCACTGAAGCTTCGAGTCAGTGAAAATCAAAACAGGGCCAATGTTGCACATTGCACAAAACGTGGCCTGCTTTAGAAATTAGTCAGGAACAAGTGAAGTGTAACAAAATTGTAATACCTCTGTGAAATCAGAATAAATCACTCCTTCTTTAATATGCTAAACCTGCCATTTAACAGACTTTATTTTTTTTATTTATTTATTTATTTTTTTACTAAACCCGGAAACCTTTGTTTCCTGGTAGTGTAGGAAGTACGTTGTTGATAATCACCACTGCGAAACAACATGTGGTTCATATTTGCATAAATAGCTGGAAATGCAGCACCAAGATAACAAGCCTGTGTTTTTCTCTCTATTATACTTGATTAGCAGAGCCAGCAGAGTGAAGCAGCTCCATCACACTACCTCACAGGAACTCAGGTCTGTTAAAATGCAACAGACAGGCATGTGAAACTACGGAAACCTTGGTCTGTAATCAAAGTTCATTGACCTGACACAACACAAACCAAGTGCACTGAGCTCAGTGAGACTCTGTACAGCTCCTGTAACTCTAACCATTCACACTGTATCTACATTATGTTGTCCGTCTTCTACCATATGTCCTATGCCATATGTGACAGTACATGATACGCATGATGGAACTGAATTTTCTCTAGTGACCATACCCATAGTACTAGTGGCGATGTCAAACATGCTCTCTCCATGAACATGTGTCAGTAGTGAAGTGTAATCCCTACCACACTGTAGTGCGTGAGTTGTGTAATCCCATAGATTAAAATGCATCCCATGACCTGTAAGGGTCTACAGAGACAGAGGAAAGACAGAGACTGTATGTTTATGTATTGTATAAGACTGTAAGTAAAAACAAGAACCTTCATTTATCCTTTGCTGCTGCCATATTACTATTTGCCTAGTACTCTACTGTAACTGGACATAACTGCATGTTGTTGGTTGAAAACTCAACTACAACAGAAAAAAAAAAAATCAAATCACACATTTGACTATTTGGATGCCAGTGAATATGCTTGAATGAGCAGCACGATTTTCACTTGCATGCATCATTCAGATATGCAGAAATGGATGCAGATCAGAGAAGAGCTGCTAATCTCCTCTTAATTTCTGATTCTGAGTTTCCATTTTGTAACCAGCACTGGGTTTCAGGTACACTACTGACTGCCAGGAAATACACAGAATGTGCTTAAGTGTATGTTTACATACAGTACAGGCATAAAAAAAATGAGTGAATGGGAGATAGTGGAAAACACCTTTTCACTTGTGTTCTCATTCTTTTTTAGGCACTACTTTAGCAATTCCAGCAATACAGACACTAACCAGCAAAGTCATCAACAGAAATTTGAGCAACAAGCAACAAGGATTCCACTTGTGGAAATGTTGACAAGGCTTTTTCCACTCAAATCCAAACAATCCCACTTAAACAAACATCTTTGAACAATAATAGAATTTTTGGACACACTGGAGAACTGCTTGCACAGTTTTATAAACACAAATGTTCTCCCTAGAAAAAGAGATGTTAATCTCAAGGGACTTCTTAGTGTAATAAAGGTTGAATAAAGCATTATAGTAACCCTCGCCTGATATGCTTTTGAGACTTTCTGTTGCTAAAGTATCTTCAACTCACAAAAGTTGATTCTAGAAGACCTCAGAAGGTGCTCTGTGATATCAGGCTCCAAGATGTTGTAATAGAGTAGAAGACCTACTAATTTCAGTAAGTTGTGAGGTGGGGTAACTGCAGGACACACTTTTCCAATTCATTAACCAAAGCATAGTAATAAGATGCTCTGACCCATATGTCAAAATTGTGATTTTTTTTTTTTTCGATTCAGAGGGCCAGTGCTAGGTATTTCCTAATATATCAGTAGCATTTATAAGTGCCCCCCCCCCATTCTTCAACCAAGTTGTGAGTGTTGATCTTCCATAGTTTTTCCACCAGAGGGCACTCTGCAAGTTCCCTGTTGGCAACACATGGAACGCCACAAACACAAAAAACCTGGAGAATCAGTTAGCATAAACAACAATACAACATTATTTTAAACTACACATAACAAATGTTATAAAATCTGCCAAACAGATTTTATATGTATGAAAGAAAAAAAAATATCAGAATCAGAATCGTGTTTATTGGCCATGTATATGCACAGACACATACAAGGAATTTGGTTCCGGTAGATGGTGACTCTCAAGCACAGCATTGTATATCTCAACAACGTAAGCAGCACAATTCACACACACACACACACACACACACACACACAGACACACACACAGCTACACATACATACACAAACCTACACAAGCTGTGTAAACCAACCATAAATAACCAATCTAAATCTTATATACATAAAATACAGGATGACAGGAATGAAATGAAGTGAAATGAATACCACAGAATGTACATAAGGTGCAGTTGCAGTCTGGCAGTGGGAGCAGTGTGACAGTTCAACTGTTTAGGAGGGAGATGGCGAGGGGAAAGAAACTGTTCCTG
>VUQG01020845.1:51746-67646 GCA_015106755.1 Etia nguti | reverse complement strand
TCTTGATTGGACAGTACAAATGCAGATGACTGGATATATACACCCTGGTTTAAAAAAAAAAAAAAAAAGTCACTCTTCCAGTTGACTAAAATTAGCCTTAATGTGCCCTCCAATGAGACATAAATGTTTCATGTATGAATAGCAAAGCTGAACAATGGAAAAACTGTGGTGATATGAAAATCCAATACAAATAGTGTTAAAAGTTACGATGTTTTTTCACTGTAAAGCTGGTGACGGTGGTAATCCATTAAAGTGACTTTAAAATGTGAGGTCTGATGTTGCCCATCTCACGTGTAATCTCTATGAAGCTTAACATTCGGTTCATGTTTTTGGTACCTGCTTTCTCTGGGTCTCTCAACATAATGGAAGCCTATCATTGTCCAACAAATTTCTGCATTTTTAAGGGGGTAGGCACATACTACAAACATTCAACAAATCAAATTTAAAAATGATTGTATACAAAACAAATCTGCTGCATTCCCTACTAACAATTCAGAGGTCCATTTCTCACAGATTACAGCAAAACGGTAAGAAGGTAATCATCTACTGCTAATTTAAGACTAAATTTAAACAACCTTAGCATCTGCAAGATAAATACCATTTGTGCAAAAGAGGAACTGTTCTCATGAAGATTTGTTAATGCACTAACACTTCCCTATCACTAGTGAGGCTTACATAGCAACAAAAACAGACGAAAGGCAGCATGGTTTTCAACTGCTGAAAAAGCACTTTAGAAACATGAGTCTAACAGGACATCCCACAAAGTCTTGTTCTGACATCCCTGTACAATATCAGCTTACATAAACACATACTTTGGGTAAATCCACATCATACTTGTCCAAAAATGTTCCTGCTGTGTGTTGTTTTATTACATAGTTCACTACCTGCAGAGAACAGCTTTGCAGAATTGTTGCAAGCACCTGGCAAAGAGAGCTACATTCATCCTAGGCAGTGAACGTCCTGTTCTGACAGCACAACTTCAGCCATCATATCCATGACTGTGTCAGTAGCTTTTGTTGTATGAGAAGGGCAACTGGAGGACTCTGTGTGCATAGTCTGAAGTCCCAATTGCCACAGGATGTTAAAGGGCCTTAAAGACGAAATATAACCCAAAATACACAGGTTAAGGCCACTGTTCCACACAGGAGCGTGCTTTTTCAACCTCTAGATCTCAGACAATTTTTAGCAGAGATCCTACTTGCTGCTCCCTCACTTGTTTTATCTAAGATGCACACATTCATAAAAAAGACTTAGAAAGCAAACACTTCCTGAAGTACAAAAACAGTGTAGTGCTCTCCTTCCCTCGTGACAAAGGTGTGTTAACTTTGCTTCAGCCCTGTGGCTCTGTGCTGGTGCTGTGTGCTGGTCCTTCCTGCTCATTGATGGTGTGGAGGAGGAGGCACAAAGGAGGGTTTAGGGAGCCACTACTTATCTGGTGAGCAGGCTGGGAACTTCCTGTTGGCCCACATCCAAGCCGCCTATCAACTCCCCCAAGAGGCTGCTCCTCCTCCACACTGAAGGAGGCCTGATGGCCGCAGCTGTCACAGAATTCGCCTGCTTCCTCCTCTTCCTCGTCAGCTTTCTCATGCCCCAGAAGGCACTCTAGCTCCCTTAACTCCTTGCTTTCCTGGCCTGTACTTCCAGCTCCACTACAACCACTGCTCCCACGTGTGCCACACACACACACCTCAATCCCAGAGTCACCTGTAATTCGCCGCCTCCTTCCACTGGAGAGTCGCTCTTTGTCCTCAACACTACCATCTGACAGGCTGAGATCCTTCAGCAGGGGGTTCTTGCAGGAGTCATCCCCACTTTCGCTTAGTTTTTCCTGGTTGGCGAGTCCCTCCCTGCTAAGCCCTTCTGAGAGCAGTATCACGCCTGAATTTTGTGCAGTTTGCACGGACTTGTTGTCAGGCTTTGGCCTCAAGTCTAAGGTGGGAGGTTGTGGTTCCTCTATGCTGGGTCTGCAACACAGGCCATCAGAGACTGGGGGAACTGGGGAAGCCTGAATGGCTGTACAGTGTCCTTGCTGCTGCTCAGGAGCCAGTGGACTAGAAGCCACTGAGGATGGGCCAGTGTGTAAGGCACTGTAGGGAGGGGGAGGAGTCGGCGGCCGGTTGACCACCTCTTCATAGTCAGGTAGGAGGTAGTTTGGCAGAAACCCTTTAGAAGAAGAACAAAAAAAAAATTACTTTAAAAAGGCCATAAAATGCACATAAATAAATGCCATGCACACCACTGATTATATACACAGGTTTCTGACCTGCCAAATAAGTTACTTTGACCTCACTGAAGTCCCCAGACCAGAATGCAAACATTTCCAAAACAAAGCAATAGGGGAAAATGTGACAGCAAAAGCTTATTTGTGGGTCAAGTGTGTGCTGAGGGCCATTGCAATTTCATGTTACAACAGTGGCAAAGTGCCAAGACAACAATGTTGGTCATTTCCTGTAAACCGAAGCATGCAAACAGGGAAGGCTCTGACAACACCACAACATGTGGAACCATAGATAGATTTCACTGCAAACTGCATCTGTGACAGGTTCTACTGATTAGTAGGTGCAAAGCCATTTTTTAACCAGTTTAAGAATAGTATGTGCAGTGTTTTCAGTAAAGCAGCTGCAGCTATCAGTTATTTTAGTAATCGAGTAATCTATTCATCATTCCATTGATTAATCGAGTAATCGGATAAGGAATACTTTTCTCTTATTAATGAGCAATAATAAATATTCAAAAGACAAAACCCCCCCACAGGTTTTCTAAATGAACTGCTCAGTCGTTTCAATTTTAGAAATTCCAATGTTTTAATGCAAACATCAAAAAAAACAAAAAAAGAAACATTTTTGTATTTATGTGCCATATTATATTTTATTTTGTTAAGAAAACAGTTTCTTAAGTGCAAAAATATATAAACAATCTCAAGTACAGCCAAGGGTCAAAGTCAGTAAAATAAGATATATTTGAAATCTAAATTAAGGCATAAAATTTTTTTTACCTTTACTCTGCCTCTGACTTTTAATGGTCCATGTACTTTCGATTGGCTTGTGAAAAAAAAAGCTTCCATCTTTTCTTAATGCAATTTAATCAGCACAATATTTTATATTATTTCACTTTCTATCTGGACAATGTTATGAATGCCTTAAATATGGTTTAGTACACCCAGTGCCCCCCTTTAGACTCAACCCTGTTTGCAGCAGCTATCACTTCAATGTAAAGTAGTATGGCTGCCGTTAGTTAACTTATACAGCAATCTGTGTGTTTTAAACATAGCATCAGACCAAGTTAACAGCTGATCTGCATATTTCGATAAAACTTCTGTTGACTTATAGCAGATTTTTCTATGTATAAAACAAACTTTGGTGGTTGGAGCAGCTACAAAGTATGCTTTTTATCACTTTGGGTGTTTGTTTAGGTGCTTTGATGAAGAACGCTAGCTTTTTCCCCAATAAATGTTTTAATCATTAAAAATGTTTTAATGATTACAGGAACAGTGCTGCTGTTATGGATGCTAGAAACACATTTTCTTTCACTCAACCTGAGCTCACTGTCTCAGTAACAGCTCCACCTGTTTGCTCTTTGTGGTTTGTATGTGTGTGTAAACCGACTCCACGTTAAACTATGCCAGCATCATCATCTCTGCTGCCATTGTGTTATCAGTGTGTGTGGGCTTAACGTTAAACTTTTTATTGCTCCTAAATACGTTTGTATTGCAGGTCTGTTTTAGTCGCAAATGTGGCTCGTGTTTCCATGGCGACAGTGGCGTGCTACAGATCTGTGTGTTAAATGAAGCACTGAAGCAAAGAATGTGTGTCAAGAAATTTTTATCAAATCACTCGATGAATCGTTGCAGCTGTAATTTATATACAAATGATAAATACTGTACTAACTGTACTGTACTTATGTGTATTGATGTGTATGTGTACTCATGTTCCATTTGTTCCATCACTATTCAGAAAAAATCTCAAAAGCATTTCTTACTGTAATTCTAGAGCTGATACCAGCTGGCTTAATTCTACGTTCACTGATTTCTCAAAACTTTGGATTTTTTACCAAATAATAGGAAACTGAGCCCGTTTTAAACTCTTGTGAGCAGTCTTAAACTAGTTCACAATTCTTGATTTGATCCTGAAGGATCAACAATAACAAGCAACAGTAATTACTTTTTTTTTTTTTAGACTTTTTGCTTTAAATACAACAAAGACACATTATCACCTCCTTAAGGAGAGCTCAGAGACACTGCAGAGTTCTTTTGTTCACCACTACGACCAAATCTACTTCACTTGAAACTGTTTATACAAACCAATAAAATGATGAAACCTTAAATACATAATTGCTTAGTTACGTTAAAAAAAAAAACAAGCTTAATAAATAGTAAAAATATCAACATCAGGTTTTGTTTCTCTTGCTGTTGTTGTTTTTTTAAAAAGATTTATATAGTGTAGGTGTATGTTCGAGTGGCAGATCTTACTGAAGTAAAAGGGCACAGAGGGGTAGTTGTGTGCTTCACGGTAAGCAATGAGGTTGATCTCGTGCTGCCGTTGTTGCTGCTGTAGTCTGTGTTTGGTGCGGCGATGATGACATACACAGCAGCAGCTTAAAATGAAGATGATTGCCCACACCAACCAAAACCCTAAAATCAGAGGAAGAGCAGTTTAGTTCAGTTAATAAATGTGGAAACAATGTGACTTTTTTAATATTAAGCAAAACAAGTTAAATAGTTCAAAGTGGGCAAAAATGTGCTCTTCATTATCCATGTGGTGATGTAACAAGTGCCTGCTGCTAACACAAACATAACACTGCAGATCAAACAGTTCAACACAGTGAAACATCCACACGCTTATATGCTATAAAATAAAAAAATGTATGCATTGCATTATAAGCTTTGCACCATGAAAATCAATTTAAACATCAGGGAGTTCCTTCTTATCACTACAACAGAGTACTGACAGATTTTCACTCTCTCTCAGTTTGGCACCAGAGCTGTATGACATCAGTACCCAAATTTCTACATACTATGGAAGGCATACTAAGGTTTGCAGGACATCAGTATTAACCCCCCCGCCCCCTGAAAAAACCCCCCAAAAAACCCCAAAACAAAGCTGATGTGGATTAGGGGTGGGCGATATATCGCATATACTCGATGTATGAAAAGTTTTTCCATGTATGATGGTTAACTCACTGTGAGCACACACCCCCTTCCCAATGCTGTGAATGGATCACTAATCCAATTCCAACTGGAAAATTTCTACCTGACACCCTGCGCTGAACATGCGTGTTTATATTCTACCAGACAGGGAAAAAAAAATATGGCGATAGCGGGCGTTTCAGACAAGTGAGGGAATTCAACTGTAACTGAAGAGGAGTCAGACTAGTTCCAAAGAGAAACAGCACTGGATCAATAATCTGGTAGTGGTTTGGACTTCACAAGGAGGACATCAAACAAAATCAGAATCACAATCAGAATACTTTATTGATCCCTAGAGGAAATTATGTTGGTTACAGTGCTCCAGTACACACAGTAACAAAGACAGACAATACAAGAAGTAAGAAATAACACAATATATACAATATATACATACATACATACAAGTCACTTATTGATAAATATCTGAATAAGAAAGAAAAGCATGTGCAAAAAGGGTTTAGCTATTGCAGTATACAGTGTGTTAGGTGGATGAGTTGTACAGGGAGATGGCCACAGGCAGGAATGATTTCCTGTGTCGTTCAGTGGTGCTTTTTGGTAATCTCAAAATGCGGTAATTTGCAAAACATGCCGTAAAACCATTGTCACAAAAGGTTGTAGTGCCACAAATCTATACCACCACTTGAAAAGTCATCCACTGCAAAATGAAGAACGATTTAAACTACATCTCTCCACACACCAAAGAAACATTTAATAAACCAGCCGTGAAGCAGATCACATTGGCGTCTTTGTTTCCCAAAGCCATCCCATATGAAAAAAGGGGAGGGAAATCGTAGACGTAGTAACAAAATATATCCCCAAAGAGATGGCTTCTGTCAGAGATGTACATTTCAGTAAGAGAAAATATAGCCCAGCAGCTAATAAATGTGACCTTCTTATCAACAACTACGAATCTGTGGATCAGCCACACATATGAGATGCATCTTAGGAGTTAAAAAGCTTTTGCCTCCAAACAACCTTTTTCTCCGAGGATCGCACAGGAGATCTGATTGCAGATGGACTGCAAGATGCACTTACATCATGGAATTTATCAGAAAGTAGTCAGGTATGCCTCACCACGGATAACAGGAGTACCACAAAAACCACAGAAAAAAAACATGCTGTGACAGTATTGTCATTTGTGAAAAATTGCGTGCAAGTGATAGTTAAAAAAATGTTTAAAAATAAAAAATTCATTTCATTCAGATTTTTTGTATTCAAAGTAGAAAAAAAATTTCAATCAGCATACCAGTACAATTTTAGGCACTATATAGCTGAAAATAACATTTGTTTTTGGGGGTTACTTAAACATATCGTGATACAGCCAAAAAGATGTTTTGATATTAGATTTTCCTCATATCACCCAGCCCTGCTGTGGATGGAGTTCTTTGGAAAAAACACAGACTTCCCAGAAAACTGTGATTAATCAACTGTCCTTTTTCCCCCTGTAACATGAAGTTCTCATTTTCTATAAAGGACTTTTGAAACTGATCTATTTAGAGCTTGGTCTAAGCGGTAACAGCAAACAAAAACTGTCAAACAGTTTTTAGGGTGTGTTTGAAATAAGAAGACTGCCACTACATAATCACAGAAAAATGTAGGAAACTTCACTTCAAGGACAACAAGGCAAGGCCATCTATGTCTGTGGAAAATAGGAATGTAAACGATACAGTACATCATTCAATCGCTGCTGGCCCTTTGCATAAACCAATACTGAAAGCAGGAACTTCAGTAATTTGCTAATACTGTCTTGGATGCAACGTGACACATTTTCTTTTATTTGGGGCACTGAAGAATTTTAGTTCATTACGTCAATATTTTTTGGCAAGCTGCATTTTACTCCCCATCATGTCCTCAGTGAATAATTAATGCTGTAATATAATTCCCTCTATTTTTACAGAGAGCCCACACCAATGGCTATACCTCACTTTTGCCCTTGAGGCAACCTTTTTGCAACTGTGGCTAGGCAAGACTTCAAATTTACCAAACATAAATGCAATAAGGCAGATGGTGACTACTAATGCAGAGCTGCATTAGTAGTCACCATTTCCAGCGGGGCATATATAGACATGTGACAAATTAAGGGAAAAAACATTATTAGAGGCAGTAGCTCTGCAGTGGTTTAGAAGATAATTTTGCTTGTATGGTTTGGGACCCAGATGAACACCTATGGAAAACTGGCAAAGTACCTGACTAAGACACAAGAATATTAGGTTATTTCAACAGTGCCAGCTGATAAGCAACAAGAACAGTTTCACCATTACATAATTTGTAGATCTATGAGAGCTGATAAGTCGTTTTTTTATTACCCAACTGAGTGCATACCATGGTTAAAAAAAAAAGTTCGAGTACCTATTAAGAATCTTTATGTAAAGACCTATTACCAGTTTTAATTCAATTTTATTTCTTAATTAGTATTCCCCAGTGTAACATTGTGCAAGAAATTCTCAATCCACCATGAGCTTCACTATGTTTTTAATGGAGATATCCGTGTATCTGCTACTTATCTTAACAGCAGTCACTGCCATGATATCACAATGTTCATTACATTGCACTCAGAGAGTTCCTGCAAATCTGTGACCTCTGACTACAGAGAGCTAAGGACTTGGGACTAAAACTACACAAGTACACCGAAAATATAGTAGAATTGAGGTGATGAATGCTGAATATGCATTTAGACATAGTAATAATAAACAAGTTAAACCGCTAATATCAAATTGTACAGGTAACAACATGGAACAAGGCAAGCCATATAGATTTTATAGCTCACTCATATTATGCCAGCATTGCACCCTTTCATCCTTGTCTGTCCTCTTGCACTTTATTTCTATCAAGCACTTTTTCCAGCATCCCAAATATTCCCCTTTAAATACTTCAACTTCAACTCCATTTGACAATGAGAATTTGCTCACTGTTCCCGGCAGTTCAGTCTCAGTTTAAGAACAAAATGCAAATTTAATTCTGAGGACGACGCTCTATTTATAACCTTGTTTTGTGCTATGACAGACAACAAAACTACAATTTTAAGCATCACATTTAATGTGTCCCAGTCTTGTTTCGGCACTGAGTGTATTTATCCCATTACTCTTTCATTTCTTATTACAGTGCATCATAGATGGATTACAAAGCAAATAGTCACAGAAGCTTAACATTACAATGTAATGTAATGTTATAACGATATAACGATATATATATCGATATATATCGGACGACGATATAAAAACATCTATCGTTTCATTTTTACGCTATCGTTTGTTTCGTGGTGTCGCAAAATAAACTGTTTACGGCAATATTATTTCATCGTTTTGATGGTCACTGTAGTGGCTATATAAATTTCTTAAAGTTCTCTCTTTCTCTTATATTTAATATAACCACACTACGGACGGACAAGCGCCTGTTTTTATGCGTTGTCGTTAGCAACAACGACAGTAAAACCATCGTGTGTCCGCTTGTTTATTTTCCAGATAAACCTTTCACAATAAAGCTCAAGATCCTGTTGAGACTTTCCAAAATAAACTGAATCACGTGAAAGAGTACGCAGAGTATTTACAGATGAGAAGCAAAAAAATAAAAATAAACGCTAAATTCATAACATTGTCCAATACGCTAAAAAATAAACCTTAGACTCGAACGTTAGAACAGGCTTCTCCCCGCACAAGGCTGTGTAATAAATACTCACAAAGAAAACCGCGGCCGTTACAACTTATGTCTAAAAATGTATAGTTTCATGCATCGGTTAAAACACTCGACTCCAGGTACACGACGCCCAGCTGGAAACACTTCACGCAAGTCGAGCTGCCCGAGTTTCACAGAATTTACAGAAAATGTTAAATTTTTGTGATTTATATCGTTGTCGGGACGATAGATGTTTTATATCGGGATATGAGATTTTGGTCATATCGCACAGCCCTATTACAATGATTGCTTTTTTCATACCTTGTCTATTAGTGCCTACACAGAGTGAAAGGTTAAAGAATTAAGATTAAACACAAAAGAGAAAATTAGACTTACACCAAAGCTCATAGTAGTAACTGCAGCACTGAGATTCCCCACAGCAATGTCCAGACTCACAGATGTAGCTCTGGTTGTTAACACCTTCACAGTGCAGCAAGCTCTGCAAAACAAGCAAAAGAAATGCAGTCACTTGTTAGTAGCTATTTATTTATCTATCTTATTTATCCCAACAATGACAAAGTTCAATAACAAAGACAAAATAAAAAATGATCTGAGCCTATAACACAACAAAAGGAGTCTACAAAATGAAACCAGTTTGAACAACATGGTCATCACTGCCACCGACAGGAGTATTATGTTCTTTATGTTCTCCATACTTATGGATATAAATACCGGTATACAATTTTAAGTCAGCTTACTAAAGCATACACCCTATTTTGGGTTTTGTTAATCTTTCTGAACATTTGGTTGACATAGATATTTTTTCCTGGTTAATTATCCCCAAATTTGTGACACAAAGAAAAAAAGAAATATTAAAATCAATGACTTATTTTCACTTGCCAACAGAACAATGACATCACTTCAAATCTGATATCAGCCAGTATATAAATATCACTAATTATTTTCTTAGTGTCAAGTGGTGATACAAAATGCTGATACTTTAATACAAGAAAGAATTCAGAAACAGATAAAAAATAAAAATAAAAACACACACACAGCTAACCATGATCTTTCATTTTGAATATTAATAATAACACTGCAGATAATGTAGAAGCCATCATTTATACTTAGCCATCTTCTGAAGTAAACAAGTCGTAATCACTTGTGCTTGTAAACTACTAGAATTTCACTAGTGTTTAAGACACATATCAAGTGTAAATTTATGAATCACAGCCAGCACAAAAATCACCCAGTATGCTTTCCAGAATAGTGAAAAAGAAATTTAAATTCAAACTTCAGCTCAGATCAAATCAGAATGAGGAAGATGTCAAAAATAAATAGGGCACTTGTCTCCACTCCAAACATGTGGTTGCATGTTTTAACTGTCAATATAGCAAACTAGCAGCCTGGTCAACAGTTAACTCTACAAAACAACTCTAGTGTGTTGATAGCCATCAAACCTGTAAAAAGTTCCATTGTGAAATAAACAGAAAAAGACGGATCACTATAGAAAAAAAGGAGAGAGCATTGCAATCAAAAACCTTGAGACAGCTTTATAAACTTTTCCAAGTAGATCACTGCTTCTTCTAGATTAGCTTAATGATTATCTAACCAAAGTTCTATATCTGGATTTTCTATCTCTCTGTAGATTACCAGTGCAGGTCCCCGACTGAGAGGCATGATGATCATGGGTCCACAAATCCTAGACAGGTTTCCTCTACCACATGGGTCGATAAGTCAAACAGCTCTCAAGCATACTCTCACCCTCTCACACAGTCTTCCTCTCTGTCCTTGTAGACCACACACACACACACACACACACACACACACACACACACACACACACACAGGACAAGGATTGCTTTACGGAAATTTCCAAGCAGCAGTGGAGAGCGAGCTGCTAGCTGAGCCACTGCATGAAAATAAGTTTTGCAGAGTGGTGAGAAGTGTGTTAAGTGTGAGGCAGGGAGAGAACGCTTAAAGAAAAGCAAAGAAACTCCAGACACACATGAATGATTTGTCACACAAGAAACACAAGATCAGCACAAAACAAACTGCTGACATAAAAATTATAGCCCCAACTCAAATCCGATGGATTGTCAGCCATTTTCAGCTTCATCAACATGACATTTTTAAAAATTCAGTTCCACAGCTTTAATTCTGTCTAATAATTATTGGATGTTCTGTTCCTTCAGTTTCTTTTTTGATAACATCAGCTGTTTTCACTGACTCACAAGCCAATCTCAACCATATGCTGTGCTCCTTTGGGGTTGGGCTTTTTATTGTAGTTCAGTAGAGATAACCATCTAGTTTGTTTGGGTCTTCAGCATTGAGTGTTCAGTCATCAGTGCTGCATGCAAAGAATGGGGTATTGAATTAGGAGGGGTTTCAGGATTTTACAAAACAGTTTAACAGGAAAAAGTACTATAGTTAAATCTTTAACATGAACATGCAAATAACTAATCTGTTTTGCTGAAAAAAGGTCAGGCGATTACCACAAGCTACGCCTAAAAACATCTGAGACCACTCCCAGTTCTTACTTTTTAGTCACCCTCAGAGACAGTGAGCGAGCAAAGAATCTGGACTAGTGAGATTCCCCTGTCTCTAATCCAAGCAATCAACAGAGACAATGAGACAATCCACCTCTCTTATGCCACACTTGCAGATTAAAGGCAGATTTGGTTACTGTCTCTGAGATTACTGTTGCATCAGAAAATAAATTAAGCTTATTAATGAGAACTTGCTGAAATGACCAGTTCAAACATCTGATGGTGACAATCAGACACTGTTACTGGAGATACAAGGCAGCAGTTCTTTCTTAAGTCTTGACTGCACAATCAGAGTTGATCCACTTAGTTCAGGCCTGTAGGACTTGGCAAGTCAGACAATGCATGCAAGGACCTTACTGCCCTTTTATTACTCTGTCCTACAACAAAGAAAGGCGCCCTTTCATAGTCATGAAGGTTATGCAGAACAAAAAACTCCTGCAGCAACCGTAAATGCTATAAATGCACCCAAGAAAGGTGCGACAGCTCAGGAGGAGAGTTTAGCAAACCATAGTTGCTGAATTTTATCTCCAAGTTAGAACAAACAGTATGTTCATGGCAGCTAAAGCTTTGCCTTAAAGGAAACATTTATACAAAAATTTATACAACAGTTTTGACTGTTTAAGAGGTTGTAACATTACCATGTCAGAAACTTCTCATTTTATACAGTGCAGAGGTATTACTGATGCCAATTCTTTCTGAAGAGTCCCATGGCTAGGGAAGACCTTTTAAGCTTTCGAGGCTGGTGTTTTTTTTTAAAACTGATGACCGTGTAATAAAATAATTTCCACTGTTAGGAAATTATTTTACTGAAAAAAATGGAAGGAAAAACAAACATTTCAGGCTGGTTATGTGTGTGAAGAAAGTGAGAGATGGATGGGGACAAGGATCCTAGTCTCAAAGGCTGCCCTTACTTTACCCTATGAATGAGAGGGACTGCAGGATTTAGGGCCAGTTTGAAAAGGCTTTAAGTCAAAATAGCAGTGAAAAGCCAAACCACGTGCCTTTTTAGTCTTTTGTTTCTCCTACTCCTTTAAACGGTTAAGTAAAGAAACAAAGAAATGCAGACGCAAACTTTTAGTAGTGATGAATACCACCCATTAAAACATCAGTGACAGCTCACACAGGTCAAGCTTTTAGAAAAGTTTTAGCTTTCTCTCTCACTACACTGGGAAGTCTTTGTTTTTTTATTTTGATGTGTGAATGGACCTTTTTTCAAAATTACATTGTATAATGAAGAGAATAATTCTCATTATGAACCGCTGCCTCATGGTAATCACCATAATCACTTGTTATAATAACATGAAACAGATACATTATAGCTGACATCACTATATTAAGTTTTGGAGGTGTGAAAGCACATGGCAGATATAGTTTGGGGCCTTTTGCTGCATCTATTGCCTCTACTAAGTTTATACTTCTGTTGTCAGCAAATTACCTGCACACACGTGGACTCATAACATAAAGACATAAAGCATGTGACATTACATGTGATAACAGTAGTCATTTGTAATTACTTTACTCCCAAAGTGCTCAATTTACTCAAAATCTATCACACTACGCATGTCAAAACTTGATTTGACATGCGTAGTGTTTGACCAAACACTACTTAATTTTGACCAAAATTAAGTATTAAAGCCAGTATGGTAATAATTTTCCCTCTCTTTTTTCTTGCCAGTACTAAGTACAAAAAAAACCCCTTCCTGTAAGTGTTACTGGACACAAGCAATAAGTTAACAATTCTGGTCACACAGGAATGGCCATTAAATTCAAACTTCACATTTAGTGATCACATTATGTTGTCACATTGTTTCTGATTAATAAAACTTGGCCATGCTCTAGCCAGCCTTTCTGTGATTGGTTGTTGAGTTGTTAGTTGGGTGAAGACTATGTAACACTGTTAATTTTCAATCAAAATGAAAACAAATATTTCCTTCATGAGCTTTTCTTGTAAATACACATGTGAACTGTAGCTTTCACTTGATGAAACTTCTCACTGTGTGAAGGAAATCCAGTTGACTCCTGCCTGACAGCAGCTCAAATCATTCACAAGGTAATAAAACAGAAAATTACAGCAGACCATTCTTCCTTTAGCTATTAAAAAAAAATAAAAATCAACAACATACAAGTCCAACAGAGCACCAACAGTAGCTGGCACTTTCAAACCAGTCAAGCATGTTGTCAAAAACAGACTTCTGAAACAGAGTAGACATTTCCAAAACAATTTCACCTACTTCCAAGATGCAGAAAAACAAAAATCTGAAGAAAATTAGAGCTCCAGCACCACTTGTAGTCTATAGAACAATTTCATATCTTGCGAACGGGTTTTTGGCTCATGGCCTTCACCCCCACAGGGCTTAACTGCTTTGAAAAATAGTCTGTCAAACAGAGTAAGTTTCATATAAAGTTGAATACTCAATTGGGACAAATACAATAATGTTTACTTTCTGAAAGGCCTTATTAATAACTGATATGGGAATGGTATCTTTTTTTTTTTTCAGGACAATAAACTAATATTTACAGTGATTACAGTTGCAGTATTTTGCTTTGGTGAAAAGGGCTAGAGCATTACAGGATATATCAAAGATGGCTTAAACCTAGACTACAAAGAGGTCCATAAGATCATTTGAAAATAAATAACCATATATTTTAATACATTTTGCATGTGTATACTACCATGGTATATTTTAAATTAAACAACTAAAGTGCAGACGTTAAATATTCCATTAACTGTTTGGAAATTACATTTTTATAAATATTCCCCCCATTTTCAGACTTAGAGGTAATGAAACAAAGTAACAACTTTAAATACTTGAGTAAACGTACTATTTGCTTGTCTGTGGCTCTCTCTGCATGTTTTTTTATTCTGTAACTAAAAGCACAACTATTTGGTCATTAAAGAATTCCCCATTGTTCTCTCTTGAGGAACTTCTGGGTTGCTTTTGCATTATGCGTTAGATGATTGACCTTTTGGATCAGTTTTGCAGCATTTAACTGAATCTGAGCTGAGAGTATAGCCCTGTAAACTTCAGAATTCATCATACTACTTCTATGACCAGTGATATCATTAATAAAAACTAGTAATTCAGTTCCACTTGCAGCCAAACATGCTGACACTGGCCTCCACAACGTTTGACAGATAATATTGTACGTTTCAGATAACGAACCTCTTTCACCATGTCTGCCTTCCCATTATTGTGGTATAACTTAATCTTAGTTTAATCTTTCCAGTGTTTTTTTCCTCATTGCTGGACAGCCACTTGTTAAATCAAATCTGGCCGTCATGTTCTTGATTGTAGACTTTGACAATAATACATCTTCCTCCGTGTCTAGATGTTTTGAAGTGTATATCCTGGCCAGCACAAAGAGTACTGCAATCACCCGCTTTAGTCATTTTCTGTGGTATTTCACTCCTTCTGGGGTTGCTGAGCTGGCCGGTGCATTCCTTCTTCTTAAGAATGAACTGTTGATTTGGCAACTCCTTCAGTTTTTGCTGTCTCTCGAATAGTTTTATTTTGGTTTTACATCCCAATAAGTTCCTCCTACACTTGTATCAACATCTCTTTGGACTTCGTTTGAAAGTTTCAGCGAACAGCTACCAAATGAAGTTCAGTTCAAGCTCGTGAAGATGCATTTCTGGTGTGTCCATGACACTATAGACCTCAGCTCTGGCATCCCAACACACCAAGGATTCTCTTTACTTTTTATCTCACCACTGAAAACTAATATGTTCAAGGCTAATTTCGTTTCTAAATATATTTTGTGTGTATATAAGTACAGCCATAGAAAATACAACAATATGGTTTAAAACTGCAAATACTGCATGCCTCCAGAAGTGGGGGGAAAAGTACCATAAATGTAATCTAGAACAAGGACTAATACATTTAAAATATCACCCTTGACCCATTTTGAGTAATACGCGTTCTTACTGAGGATATACAGTTCATGTATGTTCATGTATTTAAAAAAAAAAAAAAATCACTGCTAATTTTATATTCTGTGTTAAAATTGTACATCACTGTTCACGTAAAAAGGAAGAAATTTAAGAATCCAGTTCTGTTCTATTCACGAAGCTACTCCCAATGTTTTACATTCATTTTTGTAAAAGGAAAAACATCAAGGCCCAAAGACTGAAATAATGGGAGAAGACTACCACGACGCCAAGACAGTGATAATAATATATAGCTCTTCGACACAGATTAATTACCGAGTGAAGTTCATACGAGCTATTTTTATGTTGCTGGTAACTACACTGCTCTTGTTCCAAGTCAGACGATTTTGTTCTGTTTACTGCCATGGCAGCACTCAGGCATGAAGAACTGCTTTTGCTAATCATGCTACTCATTTCTGGCTAAAATGTCAACCACCTATCATAAAGAAAACAGAGCAAGGCCCTGACTCACTGATCTTTGTTTTTTTCTTCAACGGACGGTGCGTTAGCTGCCGAAGCTAGCAGCCGAAGTTAGCAAGCAGGCAGCTAACGTATTTCCTGACAACACGGTAAGAGTTGCAGCTGGCAAATATCAACGACAGCACATTTTAAAACATGTAGCAAAG
>VUQG01020845.1:16767-45159 GCA_015106755.1 Etia nguti | reverse complement strand
TTGGGGGGGGGTTTGTTGGGGGTGGGGTGGTGGGGGGGGGGGGGGGGCGTGTCTTGTGGAGTTCTAGTGCAATCCTTTTTTCCAATATTTTGAATTTAACAGCAATTTTAGAGCAATTAGCTGTATAACACACATCTCACAGAGCCTGTCTGAATTATCGGTACTGGCATTTATAAAAGCCAATAAATGATAATTTCAGAAGAAGAAACTTTAAAAGCACCCTTCACTCATGTTATGAGTGTTGATGGTGTGTCGTTTGTTCACCAGAGGGCACTTGTTGACAGCACACTTGTTTAGAATGCCACAAAGAACAACACTGCAGAGTGTATACATAACTGGATATAACTAAACACAAAATGTTAGGGAAATATCTTCAGATTTTATTTGTCTGAAAGAAAACAAATATTGGCTCATATAACAGGATGTAGAAATTTTAAATCCTATACTGGTCAGGCTCTAGCGACCCTGTTTCAAAACCTTTTGTTAAAGAAATCTTAATGCTATTTGACTGGTGTGTCAATTTTCTTAACCCCTACTACAAAAGTACATTTTTCTTACAGTTACTGCTGTAAAACTACTCTCTGTACAATGTATATTCTTAATAGATAGTCTGCAAACCGTAAGCTATCTTTAGCTGAAGCTGGCGTTAGCTTTAGCCAAGAAATCAGTATTTAGATTAATACAATTGTAGTATTATCTAAAATTTTAAAAAATCTAAACTTGCTATGCATAAGTGCATGTTTAAAGCTGCTTTAAACGCTTGAAACGCTAATGTTTTGGATCTTACCCCTGATCGCATGGAACCATACATACAGGAACTTCAAAAGACAGACAACGTTCAATTTAAACGTTTTACTTCCGGTTCATCGACCATTTAAATTTTTAAATTTTTTTTTACCATAATCCCTGAAGTGACATATTATGTTTTGATTGAAAAAATTAATAAATTGCAGTAAATTCAGCGATAATTTTTTACCATTTATATAAATACTTTTGTAATTTGCTTAACGTACTTATCGCGGTTGCTTTGGTTACGGGTTGAATCCGGAAGTGGCTCTATAGAAACATTTGTTTGAAACATGGCTGTGCAGAGCTGGATTGATAGCCTAAAATCATCAAAGAAAACGGCTTTGATACATGATGGTAAGTGCAAGAAGTAAAATGTGTTTTTAATACAGAGAGCTGTTTTTCTCGTTCCCCCAGAATTACTTTCATTTTAAGCATTTTAAATCAGTCATCTCAACTTCGCACACAGCGGTACCGCTAACATGTAATATACGTAGGTAACAAGCAGGTGGTACAGGTGGTATTGAACTCTATTGAGGTTGTTTTTGCTTTAAAATTACAGGAAGTGCGTGTCTTTGTATTTTGTAGTAAATCAACTAGGCTCCAAATTGTAAAAAATTAAGATAATATGCCCAAAACAAAGATGTGCTTTTCTCTAGATGTTAACAGCCAGCTAATCGGGCATTTGCACTGCGTAAATTGTTACTTCTCTTTCTTAAGTCAGGTCTTTCCTGCTTGGCTATTTAAACCTGTTGTTCTTATTTGGAAATTACGGTTTGATCGTAAATTCATAAGGGAAAATATACACACCGGACACTTCCTCTTACCCTCTTACTGGCAGAACTGCCTCAATTCTTCATGCCACAGATTAAATAAGGTGCTAAAAGCAATTCTCAAAGATCTGGGTCCATATTTACATGAGAGCATCGTACAGTTGTGCAGATTTGCTGACTGCACATCCATGAGGTTCTATCACATCCCTTGGGTGGTCTATTGGACTGAGATCTGGTGACTGTGGAGGTCATTTCAGTACAGTGAACTCATTGTCACGTTCAAGAAACCAATTTGAGATTACCTGAGGTTTATGACATGATGTGTTATCCTGCTGGAAACAGCCATCAGAGGATGGATGCAGTATTGTTACAAAGAGATGGACATGGTTAGCAACAATAGTCGGCTTTTAAATGATGCTCAGTTGGTACCAAATGGCCCAAAGTATACAAGGAAAATATCCCCCACAACATTACCCCACCACCTGCAGCATGAACCGTTGATACAGAGCAGGATGCTTCTATGCTTTCATGCCTTTGAACCCACATTCTGTTTCTGTTATCCGAATTACACTCCCCTAATCTAAACCCCAATCTTCTGTTGTCCAATTTTTCTGAGTCTGTATGGATTATAACCTCAGTGTCTTGTTCTTACAAGAGTGACATGCACTGTGGTCTTCTTCAAGTTTCAAAATGCTGTGTTGAGAGAGGCTCTCCTGTATATGTTGGTTGTAACAAGTGGTCATTTGAGTTACTGTGACCAGCCTGGCTATTCTCTTCTAACCTCAGGCATCAACAAGCCATTTTAATGCTGAGAACTGCTGCTCACTGGATATTTTCTCTGGATTCTCTCTAAACCCTAGAAATGTATGTGTGAGAAAATCCCAGTAGATCAGCAGTTTGTGAAAATGCTCAGATCAGCCTGTCTGGCACCGATAACCGTACAGCATTTGAAGTCACTTAAATCACCTTTCTTCCCCCTTCTGAAGCTAGGTTTGAACTTCAGCAACTCATCTTGACCATTTCTACATGCTTAAATACACTGAGCTGCTGCCATGTGATTAACTGATTGGATATTTACATTGAAAGGCAGTTCAACAGGAGTACCTATGGAGTGGCCAGTGAGAGTATATTTTACATATATCATGGCAATGATCAAAATTAGTGCTGGGTAAGGACTTCATTTAGTTGGGTTTGGCAGGATTTCTGTTGTTGTAGTGAGTAGAGAGTAATTTTTTTTACTAATACTTAGGAATTCACCTATATGCTGGCTGAATGTCGGTATCTGTTGATATTGGTTCTTTCGACTAAAAATCAGTATCACAAATCAGTGTGATGAAGAACTGAATTTTTTTAAAAACAGGTCAATTATTTATTTAGATTGAATATATCGGTGTTCCTGGTACAATAGTTGGAAATAAATAGCAAAGAATAAACAACAAAATAAACTGACTGAAAAACAAAGATCTGAATCAGCTGTTGGGACAACTGTTTTCCAGCATTGGTATTTGCCTAGAGCTTTGCAATTGATACACATCTGCTTATATGGCTCCAATTTGACTTCTTTTTTTTTTTGCAGGAAAAAGGAAGATCCACTACCTCTTCACAGATGGAAAAGAAATGGCAGAAGAGTATGACTTGAAGACAGATGAGCTCATCGGTAAGCCACATGTTTTGAGTTATACACAGCTGAATGGTGCTGTTAATTTCTACAGTTTCATACATTGGATCAGTTTGTGTCTCATAAAGCATTTGATACATTTCAGCGAGAAAATGGCGCCATAAAAGCACACTTGGAGTTCAGGGCTCGTGGGTGGTGGAGGTTGGGGAGCCCCTTGCAGGCCCTGTTGCATCTTTGGACTCTGATATGATCAAAGAGAACAGCTCAAATGTAGGTGATTTTTCCCCCCTTAACGTTTTAATTAGATCTCTACATTGGAATTACATTTGTGAATTTCGTCTTCATTTTGTTTCCGCAGCCCATGTTCATGCGTAAAGACACAAAGACCAGTTTTCAGTGGAGGATCCGCAACCTTTCCTACCCCAAAGATGTTTTCAGTGTTTCACTGGATCACTGTGAGAGATGCATCATCATCAAAACCTCAAACAAAAAGTAAATATGCATGAGAACACATCTGTCCATCTATTTCTGTTTTGTTCACTGGTTGCATTGAAGTCCCTTCATTCTCCCTATAGATGGCACTGTTTACAATACGTTTGTCCCTACAGTTCAGCTTTGTGACATCCTTCCCATGTCTTCCCAGGTATTACAAGAAGTTCAATATTCCTGATCTCGACCGCAGTCAGCTACCATTAGACAGCTCCGCGCTAAGCTTCACTCATGCCAACAACACTTTAATTGTTAGCGTAAGTCTTGCACACCAGTGATTGATATATATAAATATATATGTGTGTGTGTGTGTGTGTGTGTGTGTGTGTGTGTGTGTGTGTGTGTGTGTTTTATGCAACCTTATCAGTTTATGATAAAGTTAAAATAGCTCCAGCCATACCTGTTACCTATTCAACAGGTATAACTGCAGCATTATTAAAAGAATATATATGTACAATATATGTTTTTGTCCACACATTCAAAGAAAAATTATCTCTTTCTCTTTTGCAAAGAGACATTAGAAGAGTTTCACTTTATTGTTTAAGCACTATATGCTAATCATGAGAGTGAAGAATATTTTCTTTTCGTTTTTTTTTTTTTACTGTGCACATTTATTTTTCTTGCCCACAATAATTGTTTCATTCACTTTGTGTGTTCATTTTTTTCAGACTTTTTTTATGAAGACACTCAACAATATGGATAAATAAAATGTATTATTAATTTTTTTCTCCATTGTCCAGTACAAGAAACCCAAAGAGATCTTAACCCTTGAACAAGAGCTACTGAAGGAGCTGAAAAAGCTGAAGGGGAGTGCTGACGGGGACGTCGACTGCAAAACCCAGTGAATTCTGACTGTGGGAGCCAGGGAATAATTCTGGGTTGCATGTAGTGCAGAACCTCACAGCATCATTTTCCAGTCACGTATGAGCTCTCATTTATTTCTTCTGTACTTAATCCCTTCATTAAGATTCGCTGTGCCTTGTCCCTTAGCTTAATGTCTAATTGTCTTAATTAATTTGGGTTTAATTTGGTGGAATTATATGTCTGGAAATGTGTCCAGCCATTTATGTTTGATACAGTGATATTTAGTAAAATATATTATTACTGGATTTAAAAACTTTGTAGTTTTTTTTTTAACCCAAGTTAATTTGGCTGACAAAAAATAATGTCAGAATCTGTTTTTTCTTCTTTTTACCAAACTTACTGTGGAGCAGTTTTGTTGGGGGGGTCACATAACCTACCGGCCTCCTTCCATTGATGTCCTTGTAAAACACTCAAAACACACAAGGCTTCATCCCTGTTCGTTCCGAGGTCACAGTTACGAGGACATCCCATTTGTGTTAAATGAATACCCTCATGTTCCTTGTATGTAGTGGGCCACCCTGAAAGCCATTACTGAAACTTGCGTTACCAATTTCCTTTACAAGAGAAGGCGATTCTGACTTAGTGGTCTATGTCCAAAGTGCCGTAGACATAAGTAAGAATTAGATGCAACTGTTTTTGCAGTTTTATTTCAAATTTCTATGAAGTTTTTTTGTTTTGTTTGTTTGTTTAACGTGAAGGAATGTGAAGCTGAGATTTTATATCTTTGAGAAACTGAAATGTTTGTGTATACTGTACGCTGAATGAGATGTGCAAAAGGAAGTTTATTAAAGTTGGGTATTTCTCTACTTTTTTTAACCCGAGTTCAATTAAAGATAAAAATTGAAAAAAAAAAAAAAACACTGGCTGGTGAGGAATACTTAGACAGTGGACAACAAAAGAAGTAGTGTGTTTAAAGGAGACAATGGCATTTAAATATAGATTGTTTCAACCTTGTGATTCCTTGCATTTTTTACCACTTGTCCAAACCCAGAGAGCAAGTGCAGAAAGCAGAGACAAAACCACAGGTCTCTCTCTCTCACTATTGTGCTTTGTCTTCATCCAGATGGAAAGAACAAGCATATAAGAAAACGTTTCAAAACCAGCTGGCCCTGTCGCTTTGTAAATTCTTGTGAGGGGCCTGACTGCTGAAATGAGAAAAATGAATTCGTACATAGCGTTTGACAGTTCGGTCTTGGTCTTGGTGGGCAGTGTTGATTCTGATTATATTAAACATAACGAAGGTTTCTGCTGGCGAGTAGCGTATATTTAGAAGTCTTAATTTTCTTTAATAATTAACTGTTCTCAGAGCTTCAACTACTGTCAAAACAAATTCCTGCAGCAGCACACAGCTAACAAATTGGACATCCAGCTCCAACATTGTGGGAGCTCTGTTCAGGGTCTTCTTCCTCCCCTGTCATTTGGCCTCTGATGGTCATGCTCAGCTGCTTCTGGGAAGAGGGTTTCTTTCCTGCCTCCCTTTCATTGCCGAATGCCTCTTCCCAGCCATTCCCCCTCTTTCAGTTGATGCCACAGTTTGCCACACAAGCCCTGGTGCTTTTTCTGCAACCCCTCAACTCCCTCTCTGCTGCCTCGCCACCTCCCCCCCCGTCAAAACCCCTCACCCCTCCCTGTGTGACTGGCTTCCTTTTTGATAACTGACCCCTCCTCGTGTTATTATTCGAACCCACTATTGTATAACATGCCCTTTTATATGAGGTTTCACAAAGGGCCCATTTGATCAGAGGGTTACGGTGTGCGATCGTGAGAAATGCAACTACATGGTGGTAACCTTTGTTTGGGCCAAAATGGTGGGCTGACCTCATCGCTTTTAATGCATAGCTCGGGCCATTCAGGCCCAAGTCTCACTTGCTGAGCACATTGAATTCAGTAGCCTGTCACAGATATTGCCTCTCAGTTATCTGGGTCTCCAGCTTGAAGAAGAAGGTGGAAAGAACTGCAGTTTTGAGGGGATACCAGCATCGTACGCTAGCTTTCCATCCCAATATAAACACACAAGAGAAAACCAGAGCAGCCTGTGATGTCGTTCTTTAGTGGTTTTAATATACACTCTACAATAAATATTTCCATCATTTGATGTAATTTACATTTTTACAGTAAAAATATATTTATATATGTAGAAAAAAAACAGGTTACATAGTCTCCAAAATGGCCTCATAAAGGCAAGATAGCATGTCAGCTGAAAGTCAGATGCTGTAACCACAGATAGCTGCCGTGTCTAGCTTCATTATACTCATTTAAACATTCTTTGTTGCTGAGCTGACTAACTTCTAACTGAAGGTTTTCATTCATGAAACTATTGTTGAGCTCTCCTGTACTTTAAATGCCTCCTGATTTAATAAGAAAATATTCATCCTACAGTCTGTCTGAATTGGAAAAAAACTAACAGATTAGATAGTCAATGTTTACATACAGGCCAGTACAAAAAAAATTATATAATGAATCCAAAAATGAGGCAAAAAAGTGTATTGGCACTTGACAGGAAAAGTTAGTTTGCTTGAAGCACATGATTTTCTCTTGTAGTGGTTCTTCCGTGCTGGTTCATTCACGGTTCTCCCTCAGTGGTTTCAGTCCTCAGCGTCCCCCTGAGCGCTGGTGGTGGGAATGTTTAGTCCGCTTGTTGAAAGGGTGCGCGGGGACAGGGAGAGGAAGAACATCAAACGGTCTCTTCTCACTTAACAAGTGCCCCCTGGGTAGACGCTTCATGAAGTGGGCCTCCCTCTGGTGTTGCTTGGTCTTGGAGGCCTTCCTGGGGCGACCCTTGCGTGTAAAAGCCATGTACCAGCCTTCGTACTTGGCGTTCTGGAGTGCAGTGTAGTTGTTTTCCAGAACAATCTCAGTGAAGATGCAGTCCTTGCCTCGCCCTTTCCGCTGAGGAAAGAAAAAGACACGAGAAGCTGAGACACATTTGGACAATTTCCAGGAATTAGAAACACCATCTCTATTTCCAGACAATGAAATATCTCTCAAAATCTAATTTGTTCCGGCTTTGAACGAGTCTCAACAATGTATTGCCATAAGCTTTAAATCTGGGAAATACATTTCCAAGGAACACTTCACAATGTCGCTGTCGTCTTATGCAGCCACAGAACTATCATTTCCAGATTACCTTGCCGATCAACTTCCCCTTCTTGTTCATACATATGTAATATCCTGTCTTCACCCCTTTAATACGAATGCGACTTCCAAAAGAATCCGTCTCCACTTCCAGTTTAGCTGCATAGACAAAGAAAGCAAATGCGTATAATGAGATGATACAGTCAGGACACGGAGCAGGCATGCAGACAAATGACCTCTGCATTTCTTTTTTCTGGATATTTTTTTATGCATGGCAGAAAGAATATGAAAATTGATCATGTCATCATTAAAAAGTATCAAAGTCTTCTGAAAAAAATCATGGTCAGTCTACTAGAGTCTAAAGATGACATAAATTCTCTCTAAGCCCTTTTTTGTAATCCAGCAGCCACCTTTAACAAAGCATGCTAACCTTCCAAAATAGCATCAAATGATAGTGATTTTGTACGGCGTGATTGTTTTCGAATGTCTGTAAATGCTGTGCTGTGATGCAGCTCAGACTGGGGATAAAGGAGAGAGTGAATACTGCGGTCAGAGACACAACCACAGAGCACAGAGCAACGGTCAGATTTGGGCCAGTTACAACAGTGACACCCACTTAGGATGTGTGGAGAGTGTATGCATGGCTGACTCTTGCTCTCTCTGTGAATGTGAGTCTAGGCAAAAGAAATTTAAAAGACAAAAGTGCACACAGGAGAGGACTGGAGAGTAAAGGGTATAAAGTGAAGATGCTGACTTCACCGCTCCTTATAAACTGAGTCATACATTGAGTGTAAAGCAATGAAAATTCCTCATAAAACCAGCCTCCAAGTAGCAGGCATCATGCATTGAGAGGTGGATGGATGGTGGTGGCTGTGGTGGAAAGATGGCTAGACACACCAAAATTTGGTGACAGAAATTATGTTTCCTTTTAAGTTTAAGATCTTTTTTCCCCAGTTAAATGTTAAGAAAAATGTCCCTGCTGAAGTCCATCATAACAGGTGTCACAGACTTTCTACACCACTAACGCACTAAGAAATAATTCATCTGCACGACACATAAAAGATGGCAACCCTGATGCCACTAACAATGTTTGCAACTGTGGCTCCTGTTTCTACTGGCTCAAACGGTTTTCCACAAGCGGCTAAAAATGACATAATTTATGCTGCTTTTCAACACCGTCCTGCGCACCATTGAATTTAAACAATTCCGGTGTTTGTAAGGTGAACATGTTTCGTATTTTACTGTTTTCCTGAGGTTTAAAGGCACTGAAATGTAAGATACGATGGCCTTTAACTGTCATGGGGTTTGACTGATCTGGCCATAACACACGGGCTTGAAGAAGTAAAGTCGCTCGATCATTTTAGAGACAATAAAAAGTGATTCCCCTGAACGGATTAACATATGTGGATCGTTGTTTAACTGCCTATTTATTACATAAACTACAGTCAGCCTAAATACATTATCGCATGCGTCAGTTTGGAAAGGTTAATGGTTAAGTGAGACTATTCAGCAACTATTTAAAAATAAATCGGAAAAAAATATATATATATACATATATGTTTGTTTTTTAACTATAAGATTTATTCCTCCCCGCTGGTCTTATTTAGCGATCACTTGTATCTAACCGTGTGCCGCTCCGTCTTCTCCGTTGGCGTTCACCCTCTTGTTGGCCAGGACCTGGACGTGTTTCCCGCTGGTGCGACTGTACAGCTGGTAGGTTCGGGTCAGCCTGCGGCTCATCCGGTCCGATAGCCGGCTCTGCTCGGTAACATGGTGCTTAAAATTCGGAGGGGACTGCACGGTGTTCTGTCGAAAAAAAAAGGGAAAAGAAACCCCAAAACCAAACACGTTAAGACAAAATATTCATTTTACCTGCCTGGAAATAATAAGCCCGTCAGTCACAGAGCCAAGGCCCCTGCCAACAGTTCGGCATGGCATTAATCATTTTTAAATAAACCCCAAATAAAATTTGGTTATTTTGAGTCTTTTCGGAGATGCTTTCAAGAACCCTCGTGGATGACATTTCACTCTGTAGGTTGTTTTTTACCACCGTTGATCTTTCACCCCTTCATGACTTTCTCTTTTCCCCTCATTTCAGCCGTTCGCCGTCCACATGTGTTTTAACAATTACCTTTTAGGCTGGAGCTTACCTCTTTTCAAGATGTTTGAATTGTTGCCAATTGCCATAGCACTCATAATAAAATGTTTTCATTGTTATTGCAGCCTATTGGAGAGGTGGAGGGGGTGGGCTATAAGCTGCTAAGCACTGCGCCTTTGGTACCTGTTAAGTTTTGTTCAAATTAATTAGCCTATAGAACTTTATGCAGCGTTAGTGTATTTTTTTTTTATTGAAGTAAAAGTGTGCGTTACCTGTGCGTAAAAGCAAAGCGCCGTGAACTGAAGTAACCTGCGGCAAAGACAAAATCAATTAAAAGCTTTAACTTGTTGCTCAGAATGTATGAGTTACACAGAGAGCTACATGAAAAAAGATGTTTTACTTACAGATAACCTAACCTCGAAGTTCTCAGCCTCATCTTGTAATAGTTCAAATATTGCTTCATGAATACTCCACTGATTCGCTGCTGGAAGCTCTCGGAAATAAAGTTGCTCCTGAAGGGGATTTCAGCTCAGTTTTATCCCCCTCTTGTTACGCATAGAAAGTGATACCCGTGGCAATTAAGAGATCCAAAACTGTCAGAGTCCCATACAGGTACAGCATCTACGCTCCATTCTACTTATAGGATAGAAAAAAATGGACGATTTGAAAGCGTTAATCCAAACTTTAAAGTCCCGAGAAAGCGGCGCTTTCACCAAACCACCTCCATTAAATCCTCTTTGTGACACTCAGTTATTCAACAATGAAGATTTAAAGAAGAATGAATCCCACTTGACTTGCTTTGACACCGCAGTGAAGAGTTTTAGTTTTACGCACAGATCTTTACGCACCAGTGATAAGATCCGTAGCCTACCGTGGGTTTCCTAAAAAGAAAGTTGATTCGATATGAAAGAAAACTAGTGAATGAATATCACGAATGCTAGCGCCGCTCAGTTTGCTTAAAGTTTTCAAGTAATGTCACCACATGTGTCTTGCTATAAGATGCGGAGATAGTAAAGCTCCTGCTTCAACCTTGCTCCCACACGTGTATTTCTTGTGGTTGCCTCCAGTCCGCATACAGCATCTGTCTCCCTCTACATTTAAATACTTTAACTTGCGGGAAAGTCAATATCCTCGGTGAGAGCAGGCGGAGCGTTCAGCCTGGAGCCAAGTTGAAACCGAATACTTGTTAAGTTACTTAGCCTGCAACTATTTGGTTGCAAATCCATAAACACCGCATTCATCAACGAGTTGACTTTATAATTAAACACCTTATGAGATGAAATATAAACTAGATCCTGTCATGAAGAAATCGGCTTATTTGCGGGTTAATTGGTAGACCTGATCTGCAGAAATCTAATAAAAACAGGCCCTTCAAAATCTTTTAAACCAAGCGTTTAATCACAGTCTTACACATTAATCTTTTCACGCACATGTTTTGATCTTGCAGTCAGTGCACTTTGTTTTCTAAAAGCAGAAATGTCCCCTTGAAAAAAATCCTTGGCATGTACTTAAGAAAAGCTACAGTTACATTAACCTATTCCCTGACTGCAGGTTAGAGGTTGTTTGGTGGTCCCTCAGGACACACCTCGATGTACTTTTTCATCCTACATATGTAAGTAATATGTATTCCATGTGAACGCATGACACAGAATGGTTTTCACATAACATCTAAAGCCTTTGCCATGGATACAAATGCTCTCTCACTCAAAATCACTCTTCCACAACTTTTCACAATCATGGTTTGATTTTGAAAAGTGTGTCCTGGCCCATGTGTGCTACTTGCAGAGGATAGTTTCATACACTACATCATGCACTTATATTGTAATTATTCTTTGTGACAGCAAAGCAGTAGGGTTTTCTTCAAGGGAAGATGACTGTTGCATAATTCTCTCATGGGTAAAATGGGAAACTTCAAACACAGCTTTTCAAGTATACAATCTACAATTGAACGAATGACCCCTTGCAATCTAATATAATAAAATTAGGACTCATTTAATTTTTTTAAAATCAGATATATTTGTATATGTCATTCTTGTGCTGTCATGTAACTTTTTCCTGCCTTCAAAATTTCAGGAGGATTTTATATCAAAAAGATGCTAATTTCTTTGTCACTTGGACTGTTAAATCTTCATGTTTGCTTCAGATGAACTTTGGAATATTTTGGAGTTCAATAATTTCTGGAGAATTTGTCGCCAGCTTTTTTACATCACAAGCACATTAGGAAGGGGACTCCTCTTTTTAGCTAACACGTTAGAGAATAAAGGAGAAACAAATACAGTGAAAAAAAGGTTTCAGTGTACAGTATAAGTAATATTTTTGAGCAGACTTAAAAAAGTCATCCCAATGTCATTTGTAGATGTGAGGAGAAATACAGAGAAATGTGAAACAAATGTTACTTCAAACCCCTCTTCTTGACTTGTTAGTGCTCTTGTGTGTGCAGATAACGCATTAATCATAAATGGAGAAGTGACCGACTAAACACACAATCATAAACTGCCTTCTAAATCTCTACTGTATATCTGAGCCCTCACAATGCTGCAAGTGAAAGTAAATTTAGATAACTCAGGCAAATCAGCCTTGATAACTACACTTTAAATCAGAATAATATTGTTAACAGTATAGTTTTACAGACTCCAGGCCTCAAATCTGATTATCGTCCTAATGAGCCAAAACAGAGTTCTGGCTTTGACTCTTACCTGTGAGACTTTATACAAGCAGGCCCATGTTCTTTGTGCGAACAGGATGGGAAACTATTGCACCCCTCACAGAGAACAGCTGTACAAGAGTAAAATATAATACATATATAATTATGTGAGTTTGGTCAACGTCTTAGTTGTAAATCAGTCATTTTAGCCAATGCAAGGGATTTAGAGGGTGAAAATGGACTGCCTTATTAGTTCCAGCGGGACACTGCAACAAGTGATTTTGCCACCTGGACCAATTCAGCACTTTGTTCTTTCATATTTGACCCCATATGAAGCAATGATTGCACATCCTAATATGAAATCCACATGCATGACAATTAAAGCAAGTGTTTTTTTTGTAGACCACACAATGACTTATCAGTATAGTGCATGTGACTGTGTGACCCCAGATTAGTTCACCCACGAGTCATTTAAAGAAAATTTGATTAAGAGGCAAAGGAAACCTTGAGTCCCATATCGAGGGTTTCTTTTTATTTTAAAGCCACTGTACATCACTCACAGTCAAAGTTTCTCTGTTAGGTTTAGGGGATGACACAAAAGTATAGTTTATCATTTACTTTTTTGAATGTCTTAGGATTATATCTCATGCTGATTGTCTCCCATCAATGGCATCAATGCCAATTTCTGTGTAGTTAAAATATGCATGTACCAATACACAGATCAACATGCAAAACAGCTGCCTGAATTTCCTATTCCGATAAGAACTGTACTAGATAGTAGGTCAGTACAACAGTATTTAATTGCAGCTCATTATCACCCAAAGAAAAATCTTAGCTTCTGTCTTTGTTAACTTATAGTCAGCTTATGTGAGCCAAAACCAACAAGAGAAGGTCAGTGCTTTAATTGTGTGGAAAGTTGTCCATATTTAATTAATTGTGACAACCTCGACACATTATCATTGTAATAACTGTGAATATGAATGATCAATTCAAGAAATAAACCTTTAGGATGAGTTTTTAACTTGGCTTTTTTAGTTTGTGATTTGATATAAGCGCTTTGTGAGTGAACTGCCCTGAAAAAACTTCTCTAAAAAAAATAGAAATTAGGTTTAGAACTTGTTGGGGAAAAAGTGGCCGATATAATGACATTGGCTTAATAAATGTTACCTGAGATATGTTACTTGAATATTTAAAATTACATGAGACGACTGACAGAACTCTCTGTATGTATGTAAATATAGGTTTCCACTAGTGGTCTGGCAAGTTTGCTGTGTTCTGCTCCCACCAAGAAATGTGCAACCTCTTGTAAACTGAGAAAAAATGTTTTTACACTTCAGTTTTTACACAGATTAAACAAACAAGACATGATGTTTCAAAAAGCTTTAGATGTGCTGTTAGGGGGGCTTCTGGGGTGCTTTTAACATTTCTACCTAGCAGCTACCTCTGAAAAATAAAACCCATGTACCAAAAACTACGGCTCCTCTAATGCAAGAGTGGGTAATTAATTTTCCCAAGGGGCCACATGAGAAACTGGGACCGTTGTGGAGGGATTCACCAACAAGCTTATAAAGAGATAAAACCTTCCACAATGGTCTCAGTTTCTCGTGGGGACTCTTGGGAAAATTATTTGCCCACCCCTGCTTAGTGGCCTCTTAAGGCTGTCTCCAAAAGTGTTGACTGTCTGGTATAAAACAAACAAATCAATAGAAATACTTTGTTCTCTGCAGTTAATTTCCTGCTTTTGTGTCAACTGTATAGGAAGTAAAAAATTTTTAATCTTCAAAAATCACTCTTGTAAATTGTATTAAGACCAAAGGTCATGCTGTGCTGATAGGCCAGTGGGACAGTTTAAGCCACAAGCTGTCTGCCAGACTTCACCCAGATAATATGAGTCAAAAAACTGAAACTGGAACTGTTCGTTGGAGCATTTGAATGCAGTTATTTAATAGATATCATACCTTTCTGCATAGTTAACGCTACCAAAAGGCCATCTATGAAGTCTAATCTGCAGTTTGGAGGTAAGTAACCTATGAATAGCATAGGTTACTTACCACCAATCAAGAGTTAGCTAATGGATACAGTCTATGGATGCAACATATTAACCCAGCTTGCTACCATTTCCTGGTGTCTCAGGCTGCTATTCAGGACATCAAAAACCAATGCTTGACCTCTCACTGGCTATATCATCTCTTATCTCCATCTGAAAATAAAGGCAGAATAATGTATATGTGTGAACTTTATGCTCATGACACATAAAGTGAAATATTTCAGGCCTTTAATGTCTGAGTTTTGAGCCAGTATCTTAAATCATTAGAATATTTCATTTCAAGTTTGAGTAAATTACACATAAAGCAGTATAAATATTGTAACAGTTCAGGTAAAGACTTTTAACTTGACAGTTTACCAGATGATGGAGCCACATAAAATCATTGCTGAAAAGGCTGCTTGTTTGCAGGGTGTAGTATTAAAGCATTTTAATGGAAAGTTGACTGGAAAGGAAAAGTGTGGCATGTAAAGATGTGCAAACAAAAAGGATGACAGCAGCAAGAAAAGTCACCATAACTGTTAAATCCCTAATAACAAGCTACTCCTTCAGATGAAAATCAGATTCATTTTTTTGCCTTTCATTTGGAAATAAAGATCCTACAGTCTGGAGAAAGACTTGGTGTTTGTGACATTCCTGGAGTATGTGATGGTTTGGGGTGCCATGTTATCTGCTGGCGTTGGTCGTTCCACTGTGTTTTATCAAGTCACAGGTCAGTGCAGTCATGTACCATTTTATGCTTCCATCTGCTAACTAGCTTCATGGAGGTGCTGATTTCCAGCAGGACTAAGCACCTGCCCACGGTGCCAAAACTACTACCACATGGCTTGCTGACCATGTTATTACAGTGTTTGATTGGCTAACCAACTCTCCTGACCTGAACAACAAAGAGAATCTTTGGGCTATTGTCAAGGGGAAGATCAAAAACACCGGAGTCAAAAATCCAGGCTGCTAACACCTCAGCAGTGCCACAAGCTGATCGCCTCCTTGCCATGCCGCACTGATGCAGTAATTCATGGCAAATGCGTCCCAATCAAGGACTGAGTGCAGAAGTCGGACATTTCTGTATTTTTAATCCTCTTTTTTGATTGATCTTAGGTTTTTTCAGCACTTCTAAGTCATAATCAATATACTCAATGATGTAGACAGATCCAGGCTGTCAGATTCTCTCAGTTTCAGGTTTTTATGCTAAGCCAGTGCAACTGCAGTTTGAATATAAATCTTCTTATTTAACTCTTGGTACAAAAGGTAGTGAATGTTTTTAAAAACACCAGACTTTTGTGTTAACTACTCCTTTAAACAACCACAACACCTTTGTCCTTAGTGTAGTATCTGCCCCTACAGCAACACAGTGCTCAGTCTGGCGCTGTAAAGTCCATACATCTCTTACATTTCACAGCAGTCTACAACAGCCACTTACAATTTAGAAACAATTCCGTCTCTGCAATTATAAACGACATTTGGTTAAGGTGACCTGTCAGGCAGTTTTGGATAAAATTCTCCAGACTGAACATGAAAGGTTCCTCGTGAAACCTGATCAAAAGCTATATTTTTTATTCTGCTTTGTTACATACCTAACTGTCTGCTGCCTCACTCCTGAAATTCTCTAGTGAGCAGCTTTTCTGGCCTCTTAATAATTTTGAGAAGAGTTGAAACAGATCCAAGTTTTGCCCCAGATCCCTGCTCCTTTGCCTTTTCTCCCAATGCTGCTTTTCTCATTTGGAGCACAGTTTGCTAATCCGAAGCCTTGGTATCAGAGAGTGAGGTACAAAGACACCAATCACAGGACTCAGTGAAAAAAAGTCAGGGAGAGGAACCTTTTGGCAAAGCTGCACATTGGTTATTCTTAGAAGAGAAGTGACTGAATGTCTGAAAAGGCCCCAGAGCAGACTACCATTCAGTGAGAGGCATTATTCCCACTAGCTAATGCAAGACATAAAAATACACACTCTTGCATAAGGCCAGCCAATGGAAAGGTAGACACCATAGATGAAGAGAAAAAAAAGAGCCAAAGAGTATGTATGAGTGTGTTTGGGTGGAAAGAAAATGTGAGATGTTGTGATTCACTTAGTGTCATCTGCTCGCAGTGTTGCTCACTCCCCAAACCTCAGTGGTTTTTTAGAAGAAAAACTCTTCAACCACCTGTTGTAATTATGCACTGCTGCTTTGTTGCAACAACCTGGACCACATAATGTGCCTGTGACCACATCACCGCCCCGGCAACTTACCTTGAACTGGCTTGAGAGCATGCTGGCTCGCATCTGCAGCATCACTGAAAGTTACAATTTGTTCCTGGCACTGCAGGACAAGAAGGATTAATGCCATAAATTGAATTAAAGCATTTGACTTGTCTACTGATGTTTAACTTCGGATGAACATTTAACTGAATATGACAGCTGATGGGGAAATAGATATTCCTCTTAATAAGTTCCTTTTTGTTTTAGGTGAATCCCTGTAATGTCTGTCAACCTTTCAGAAACAAGAATATTTCTGTATTTATCGCTAAAAAAATGTGGTCTTTTTCAGATCTAAGTCACAATTTAGACTAACACAATCTAAATAAAGTCGTAACACATAAACAGTCTTTAAGTAATCATTCGTAGCTCAGGGTGGAAAAAGTAAGTAAGCTTTTGAAATATTGCTGCTGATGTAATAGAATAACGGGGAGACCTACTACTACTGCTACCAAACTTGATGTTTTTTTTCTTTAGTGCATTTATTATTTAAAGTTACTTATTAGGCTGCTAAAAGTTGCTCTAAAACACCCACCAGTGGAACCAGTAATTCAGGGCCTAGATACTATTTAATTTGTGTTGGTGTGTGGTACTGGTAAAGCAGCTCACTTGTGTATAAAACAATAAAATATTTCATAAGGTCCTGCTTTGCATAGTAGTCAAGGAGCTGCCTTAGTTGATATTCAGTTTTAATGGGTAAAGTGCACAAAATTGTTGCAGTATTTTAAATTCCTGTGACTGACTAGAAGAGCGCTATCTTTCCTGAAGACTAGTGCCCTGTATTTTAAAGAAAGGGATCTGGATATGCACCTCCACCTTCTTCTGTCTTAATGGAGGAAATAACATGCAGAGATGTGAGCCACCAGGGGACATGCAGACTTTTTGTCCATGCTTGCTTGTTTATGGTTTATTAAACAGACTTGATGTTTTTTTATAATTAGTAATTACATTTATAACTTCCAATGTAATGCTTATTACAATTTTTAAAATTCAACTATTTAGTTTTTATTACTTTTAATGAGTGCTTTCATTATGGTGGATCATCAGTGTTTTCTACACCACTTATTAGTGACCTCTATAAAAGCATTTATTTATTAATATTATTTAGCCTCATTAAAGTAATCCACCAAATGAATTTTAATTAAAGAGGGTTTTTTTTTTTCTTTTTTGTGAAGAGATTATGATATCCCAACACCTGTGCAGATTTTTTGTTGAATCAACTGATTTGATAATTCGTTTTATTTTGCACAAAAACTTCCATATCTTGCAGGCAGTCTCGTCTGCAACACATTTCTAGGATGCCCATTAGTTTTGCTTCAGGGTTTGAGGTTAAACACCTTTAGTCACCTTACTGCACTGAAAAATCCTGAACAGTTTCTTCAGGAGCATGTCTTATTTTTTTAATCATCATCTTAGAAATTAATTATTAGTGATTGAAAGACAGTGTGTGAAGGACATTAACTGTCCCTCGTCTGCTGTACCGCACTATTAAAATGAGGTAATGTGGGTGGGGTGAAGGTGGGGTGGGGGGGTGTCAGTCTACCTTTCAGTCACAAAGAGCAGCTCAGTTACACAGCCATGATTTGGTGAGTGTGTGTGCGACTGTTCATGCGGGGGTGTCAAAACGCCAAAGCCTGAGAAAATTGTTACAGTGAGAAAATTTGGAAAATCAAGCCATCCAATGACGTTCAAAGTACTTACTCGTGTTTTAGTGAAGTGGAGAGCTTGAATGACTTTTTAACTGGATGAAACGACTGTCTGGGAATGACCCCAGTGTGTAGAAGTGATTAAAGGACCCAGTTTTGCCATAACCCAAATGTGTTTGCTTAACGACTTTGAGTGGTGCTCCTAGTACTATTAAATAAAGCTCTCTGCTGAAGATTTTAACAACTGTTGCGTACAGCAGTTCTGTTTTGCTATTTCGCTCTGTAAACTTAGTGTCTCAACAACAATTTTATCATCCAGTAAGTCTTAAATTACACATTTTGCTCTTGTCAGTGAAAACAATGGCCCCCACGGTGTCATCCCCATCAGTTCCCTGTGCAGGAAGATTTGGTTTTGTGTGTGTGTGTGTGTGTAGTGTGAAGTGCTGGCAGTAAGGCAGAAAGCTGGAAAGTTGTCTCTGGATCAGTCAAAGCGGTCTTCCTTCCCGAGCAAGTTGGATGTTTCTGCCGTATTTCACCCCATAACCCCCCACCCGGAATGGAGCGTGATTTACTGTCTTGTAAACACATAGGAAGTAGCATTGAAAACGGTTTAACAAAGTCAATAAAAGCAGACATGGCTCCTATCGAGGGGGGTGTGAAACAGGTCTGTGGTAGCTACAGGCAGGTATCCTCCTCTGCCTCTCTGGTTTCCTTCGCATTCATTCATCTCTCTATCTGTATCTTTACTCCTTATCTGTCATCTATGTTTCTTTTTTCCTCCTTCGCTCTAACTTTTTAAAAATCCCCCTGTTTTATGCGCTTTTTTCACCACCTCCCCACCCTCCTTTAAACTCCCTCCTCTTTCTCTTTCTCTCTTTCTCTCTCTTTCTGCCTTTTTAAAAAAAAAAATTTCATGCGCTGGGCAGTGGACAGCCAGAGCAATTGCTTTAACAGACCTACCTGCAGGGCTGCTTAGGGCGGCTCTTTTATCTGGGCTCTGGAGAAAGAAGCCCCCAGCCCTGAAACAGCTGTGCAGACCTGGGAGTGAGAGGACCATGAAAAAGGCACAGAAGAAAGAAAAGAAATTCAATGGTCCTCCGGGAGTCATACCTCCCAATGCCTTTCTCTTGCTCTTTTTCTCTATCCCTCTTTCTCTATACCTTTCTCCTCCTTGTTTTTTCTCTGTCTCTGTCTTATTGTACAACATTTTTTCAGCTATAAATTGTCTTTGCCACAGCTGAACAAAGTCTTAATTATATATCTTCTGTCACAGATCAGATATGCTCAGCTTTACCACTAAATCGTTGAATTGCATTACAAGAAAGATAGTCAGAGAAAGAAATCTTGGACACCAATGAAGGGCTGGTACAGTAAGAAATGAATGACTAATTATAAAGATGGGCGTCGACCTGTTTGGGCATTGCCTCCAGCTCCAGTTCCTCTGGTACCCATGAGTCCAATGCAGGTTCAAGAATCCTTTAAACCTTGCATCATCACTGGGTGGCAAAGAAATGGAAGACAAGTCTCTCTGTCCCTGGATTTCCAGTTACTTCTCACACTTCTTTCTCCTCAAAGGCAAGTGCTGCTCTCTTCAGACTCTTCAGTCAGATCTTTCAAGCCCTTTCATCTGTTTACTTCTGTTGCTCCCATGTCTTTTAGGAGGTGAACAGCTTATGCATAAAGCTGCAGCATCCTACATCTGCTGGGTTCTCCAATCAGCTTCTTTGTATTAAAAAAAAATCTGTATACTTCAACCTCTTCCTCTTGAAGAAAATGTCTGCTTCCTCTTCAATGGGACATTTAGCTTAATGGTGAATAGAATGGTTTTAAGACTGCTGGACCAGATCAATATGTTAAGATGGAAGTTTTGTAGGAGTTGGAGCTTCCTGCTGAGACTGGCTTTCCAGTTCTAGTTTGATTCTGCCATCGGTAGAGCTACTGACTTTCACTTGTGTTGCCCTCATCATGACTGACGCAATGAATATACTGAATTGCTAGTTGAGGATGATTTTCACCATCTTGACCAATTTTTGGGATCTTGTCATGTCAATACCCGTAGCATCCTTAGGAGACTAAAGTCTTGGGGTCTGCCACCATGTGCCCTGGATTTGGACTGTTGCAGAGGAGCCAGTATTCCTCCCTTCTAATTCACTGCTGCTGGTTCACTTGATTGAAGAGTGTGTTATATGCTACCTTGATAAAAACAAAAGAAAATAAGCCTTCCATGGTCCACCATGCTGATGTTTCTACTAACTAAGCTCGCCATGTTGCTCTTGTTCTTGTTCTTGATCCAACAATGCTCTTCCTTCCTGCTGTCATATACAAACCCAATTCCAATAATAATAATAATAAAAAAAGGCAATGCTATGATTTGCAAATCTCATGAACCCTTATTTTATTCCCAATAGAACATACAAAACCTACCAAATGCTTAAACTGAGACATTTTACCATTTTATGAAAAATATTAGTTCGTAGTGATATTGATAGCAGTAATATCTCTCAAAAAAGTTGGGACAGGGCCAACAAAAGTCTGGAAAAGTAAGTTGTACTAAAAAGAAACAGATGGAGGAATATTGCACAACTAATATTTTTATTTGGCACCAGGTCAGTAACATGATTGGATATGAAAAGAGCATCTTAGAGAGGCAGAGTTTCTCAGAAAAAAGTTGGGCAGTGGATCACTATGCTTAAAAAAAAACATGTCTACAAATTGTGGAACAATTTCAGAATAATGTTCCTCAACATGAAATTGTGAGAACTTTGAACAGTCAGGGAAACAGGGAAAAGTCTGAAAATCAACATTGGATGCCTGTGATCTTCAAGCTCCCGGGTGGCACTGTATTAAAAGCAGGTATGATTCTCTCATGGAAACCACTGCATGGGCTCAGGAGCAGTTCAAGAATACTACTGGGTGTTGTTTAACAAATATTTTCATAGGATGTTCAGCAGAATTGTATCACCAGCCATAATGAACTAAGTACTGTCACTCTTGTGCTCTTCAGCTTCGCTCTTGCCCAGGACGTCAAAGCACCCAATCCTTTTCAGCATCCTAGGTGTACACAGGATTATCCGTGGGAGGCTAGCAACATAGTATATTTTCAGGGTATTCAGTTTTCAAACACATCTTTCTTGCACCACTGGATAAAATGTCAAAGGCAGAAAACACCAAATCACGACAACGGTGGCTTCAAGCTGAAATCTTGGAGGGCCAAGCCAGTCCTTACATCCTTGAAGTAAGTTGGCTTTCAACAGGCTGATTATCTCCTTGGTCCTTATATTAACTACAAGATTTAACAGCTTCTGAAAAAGAATTTCTCCAAACATCCTTTTTCCTGACTGCCTGATCATCCTTTTTCCTGACTGCAGTGATTTCTGCAGTATCTTTCTTAGTCGTCTCCTCCTTGCTCCTTGTTTCAGGACAGGTGGGGGTATCGCCTCGGTGCTCACATGACAGGATGTTTTCCACAGGAGGGATTTTCTCCTCAGCTGTTTACCTAACTGTAGCGTGTGAATGTGTATTTATATTTTCTATGTCATTAAATCATTTGTATTGTATTAAAACAGTTAACATAAAAAAAGCACTCTCCAATGGTGACTGCAAGATTTCCATTTGTAAAATTAGGTAGTTAAGATATTTGAGTTTGACATATTAAGCAATAAACAATATCATGATTCCACTATTTATTGCAACCAGCTGCTTAGGCCCTAGTAATACATTTAAGGGTTAATGGTTTGAACACCTAAAGTGACCTATAAACATGTCTGCCTCAACAAAACATTAGCAGAGAATCAAAACAATGAGCTGAAATAGGCTAAATGTTGTGTGTTAACATTGTGCTGATGATGGTACTGGAACGAGATACCCTTTCACATTTCAGATTGGACATTTCATACAATGTAAGTCAAAATATAAATGCATACATTAAAAAAATCCGATTAGGATTGTTGTTTAGCTCAGTGAATTGTTTCTACATTTAGAGTTTGGATTCAGAGTTTGATTCAGGTCATCGATGTTTATGTAAATCACCAGTGATACTGGTAACGATAACACACGTTGAATTGTTTTGATGTTTGAAAGGAAGACAAAAGGATTAATTTTCCATCTCTAGAATTAATGATTTTCTGTCCCAGCTTCTGAAAACCAAAAAACCAAGAGCTGCAGTTTTGGAGCTGAACGTAATGTCCCTGATGCATCATCACCATCAGTCCACTCTGTGGTGAGATCACCATTCTGGTTTTAAAATTCCTCGCACTCCTCCAAGAGGTGGGATATAATAAAAAAAATTAGCAATTGGTGAGAATCCCTACCATTCTCGGGGGTGCTGTTCAAATAGCTTCTCTGTTTTATAACTGTTCTGTTTTAGCCTTTCCAATCCCAATTGATAGTTTTCTCTACATACCAGCCCCCCTGTGCACCACCTGCATTAGTTGATTTGTTTGGGCTGGACACAGCAACGCTTGCTGGGGTCAGAGCTGTGACTTGGGTTCAGTTGCTTTTGATTGCCATAAGTGTGCAGTTATGGTAATCTAAAAGTTTTGGGATGTGTGTATCCAGGATGTGTGGGAGAAAAAGAGAGGTGAGGCACAGAGGCGTTGAATTTGTAACTGAGTAGCCATGTGCTGTGTGGAGGTTTTGCAGTCACATCACTAACATTCATTCCAGTTAATACCACATATAACCCGTAGATGTACAATATATTTTGCTTATAGCAGGCACAGGTAGTATTTTATGGACTGAAGAGTCAACTGGAAGCCTGTGTTTCACTTTTGTTGCTGGTTCTGTATAAAAGAAACCAGTGAAGTCTTTTTCACTTTGGTTTTTGTTTAGATTAAACACATGTGTTGATTAGTGATGTGGAGGTGCCAGTAAGCAGTTCTGGACAGAGCCAAGATTGCTGTTTTCTATGACTGTAGCATCATATTTACCATACAAACACAACAGCAGCATTACTTCTATTATCTAACTCAAGCCCAGAAAGCCAAAGCCTGTATTGCTCAAAATGTCAAAGTATTCATTTAAATAGCATCAGTGTACATGTACACCTCATTATGTCCTCCGTTTCAGGGGTTTTGCTGTTTTTTAGAGAAATATACATAAAATTCTACACCCATATTGCAATCTTTTTGAATGTGCTACATGAAGATGTTTTAATGTGTAGCAAGAGTCAGCATCTGCATAAAACTTGTGCAAAAGAAAAATTATCAGTCCAAATAAAGTTAAACTTTTTGCCAAAAAAAGCCACTTTCCATTCATTATTGTCAATTGTTATAAAGGCCACTTAATAGAAGGGACTTAAATGTTATAACATTTATGAATTACTAGTTAAGTATTCCAGCAGCATTGTTTCCTCACAGTATAAAGCCAACTCTAGGAGATGTAAAAAGCTGACCTGTGAATTACCTGGCCCTACTCTCTCTTTCCTACTTTCCACCCTTCTTCCCCAGGAGAATCTCCACAGAGAGCGGGAGAAAGATAAAGAGAGAGAGACCACAAAATGACAAGGAAGATGAAAGGATTAGAAATATGGGCGGGAGGGTAACTGGTCATCATGAGGGGCTACGTATGGTGTATGGCAGGTAGCAGAGTGAGAAAGCAGAGAAGAGAAGACCAAGGAGGCAGAAAGGAAAGAGAGTGGACATGGCTGGTGTTGAGTGCTGTTGTGTTTGTTTAGTCCCCTTCAAAGGCAAGCTTAATTATTTTACCATGCTGTGCCTGCAGAGACTGCAGGATTCATGGGCTGCTCTCAGCCCCTATCTCTTGCAACTGAGGTCTTAACCCTTTGGCTCCCACAAAACACTTGAAGGATTCCAGTCAAAGCGAAGATCAGACTCAGCGGCCTGTAACAAAGAGGCCGCTGAGTCTGTTGGAAATGTTTAAATAAATGACGGCCAACGTTAAATTCAGCATGTTTTTCATCTTAACATTGATAAATATGAATATCTCATTCCTTCAGCAAACGCTGGTGATGATAATGCACATAGTTCCTGTTACATCTTCACAAACTTGAATCCCTGTTAAGGGTTAGACTGTTGCTTGCTGTCTGCAGAATAGTTTGCTTTTCACCAGTGGGTGCAACAAATCTAATCTGAAAACAGGTCAGTAACAGCTTAGACATTAAACTTAAAAAAAAAGAAAAGAAGAAACATTTGATAGAGCAATTTAAATATGAGAGTAATAATTTGACATTAATAGGATAAACATTACTCTTGTCAAAACTGAATTAAATTGATTAAATGAAAAGATAAATTTGAAGGCACCACCAAGAACGAATTAGCTTCATTTAATGGGGGAAACTGCAAGTTTAAAGCCTTGCCACATGGTAGAGAATCCAGATTTTACATTATTTCAAGTTCTTTTCAATTTAAAAGATGTGGTAAAGACTCAGGTTTACTAGATATTTGACACATTCATAACACATCTATGAACATGTCATTGGACATCTGTAAATCATACCCTTCGATACATCTGGGCCATAACAGTTTAATCATGACAGCTGTACTGTAACTGGCTCTGTGTGTGTGTGTGTGTGTGTGTAGCGTGTAGCGTTTGAGATAACAAACTTTCACACTGAAGTTTGCATTTCTTTTCAGTCGATGAGAAGTGGATCTGATTTTCAGGACGTTCATCGTTGGTTATACCTTTCACTCAGTTTTTTACAGCTGGAGTATCGTGCACAAAAGCTCAGGGATTTACATTAAAACTTAGTGACTCCTTCAAATAAATTGTATAACAGGAATAGTGTCAGTGATCTTGTTCACTCAGTCCTGGCAAGCACACAGCAGATCACTTTACATCAAATGGGAATGCCACTCACTTTAGGAATTTATATGTGTTATTACTATGGTCTAGACAGTCTAGGACAGATGTCATGGAGATGTAAAATTGGACTTGCTCCATAAAAGGAACAAAGTATGAAAGAAGGTAAAGGTGTCAAGGTGCAATGAAGGAAATGTATTTCACTACAAAGACACTTATTTGTCAGTTAAGTTTAAAACAAGGCCGTTTACTCCAATAGTGTCAAAGAAATACATTTTTTTAAGGAAACCCTTAAACATGGTCACTAAGAAATCTGCAGGTATTTTCTATCGCATACAAAAAATGTCACATTACTTCTCCCCACTGGAAAACATTTTAAAACTTTCCTTTTAAAGAAAAACAATATTTTAAGAGTCCTAACTAGATTAAATGACTTGTAAGATTTCCTGCAGTGTGACAGCACCCAAGGTGATTTCTCTGGGAATACCATTTTCTGCCCCATAACTACCAATAATACAGACTAAAGCTTGTGGAGGTATAAAAAGAAATAAATACTCAGAGGACTCACAAAGTCACTCCTTCATCTGCTGAACAGTTCCAGATTTTACTTCCCGATGGCAGCGGTTTTCGGCTTTGTATGTGGTTTGTGGCTGTAGAGATGATGTGTTCATTACATTAGACAGACTGCACTATAAATTAACAGATAATATAAACCTAACAAAGAAACACCAACACAAGAAATGAAAAGCTCATAAATGTGCCTCACATTAGGGGCCTTCATATTCTACAAATATATCCCATTATGATGACTTCTGGAGGTTATAATAAATATATAATATATATATATATATTTTTTTTTACCATTTTATACCATTATTATATGATAAATCACAAAATGCACAGAAAGCCAACACAGTGATGTCAAAAGTGCAAGTTCACCAAGGTAATATACATCTGCAAAGCTTTAATCAAAAGGTCCAGTCGTCCATAAAAACAAGAGGGAAAAAATCATCCTAATTAGGGTGTAAGGTATGATAAATCTAATCAACTGTAACTGGACAGCATGCATCTCTGTCATAACTAATGTCAGTCATACAATTACAGTTAGCCTCCACTATAGCAAAATGCCAGTTCAGCTGAGTTCAGCTTCTCTTTTACACATCTATCTGATTTAGACCATAGATTGTATTAAAAAGAAAGAGTTGCTGATGCATTGTTCAGTTACCTATTTGACAGAGGACTGCTGTTTTGAAGTCTTCAGATTAGCATTTTGCCATTTTTGGATGAGAGGCTAGTCCTGGGGCGTTAACAGTCAGTGACAACGCAGGCTTGAGATTCATCAGTACTTCACTGTGATACTAAATGGGATCCTAAATTTTGATATTAATTTTTTTTTTTTAAGTCCAGAAATAACTTCACTTATCATTGAAACTGAATGGTCAATTCCTCAGACTCCTATACATAACCTAACATTTAATAAGTGAACAAGATCACTCAAAGTGGTCATGCCTGTAACAACGCATGATTTAAACCACTTAGTGTATTTTTAAAAAGAGGTCAAAGTAGTGTAACCAAACCATGTTAGGTATGTTTATTTCTGTTGTAACGTTGACCCTTTCAATACCATGGGGTTTAAAAACTTTGGGATTGACTCACCTTTGAGGCCATTCTCAAGTGGTTATGACTGTAGTCTTCAATGCTGGCACCAGAATGCAACACAATGGTTAGAAGTTCTGCCTAACAACAAGCGCACACTGGGTTAAACCTGGACAAGTATGTGGAGTTTGCATGTTCTTCTGTGCTTGCACGAGTTATTTCTGGGAGCTCTGGTTTCTCCCACAGTCGAAAAACATGAAAAGTTAACCCTGCCTTTCTTGGACGCTTTCATAAAGACATTCTTAACCCCCAAGTGTTTTACTTCCTATTTAAATAAAGTTTGATCAAAATAGATCCTAGTTGTTGCTGCTTGTTGAAACTGATATATCTTTAAAAACTATCACGGTGTTGCCATGAAATTTTGCCAGCTTATTTTGTGTCTTAATTTTGTACTATGTTGTACTGTGAGATCCTTTCATATACCGTATCTTTAGAAACGACCTGTAATAACAAGTGATTCTGCAGCTTTCTGCACAGCTTTACCATCATGTTAAAATCCAGTAATGATAAAAGTCCCTAGATGCATTAATGTTGGTGCTGAGCTGTATTTAGTGCTAATTAGCTAATGTTGGTCCTGTTCATTCATGTTAAAGAGATCATTTCAGTCAGGAGGGCTATGGAAGACAAAAAATCTGATTGTAAATGTGTGCACATAGCAGTCCAAGAGGCTTTGTTTTTCTAACTGCCTTTAAAATGTGAAAACACAATATTTATTACATATGTAAAAATATAATACATACAGCTAATTAACGACAGTTCATACTACTATAATTATATCAGTTGAAATCTGATTACTGACAGGTAGACGTGATTTGTATCTATCAGTCTAAAATACTTTGTGATGTGACCAGTATTTTAGTGACACACCTGGGCTTGGAAGCAGCGATCTGCCATTTCTCGCTGTCTCAGCACAGCAGTAAAAGTCACTGTAAAACTGCATAATGGAAAGCGACCCCTCTGCTCCTCTTTTTTTCTTATTTCACCTTTTTTTGTTTTGTGTTTTTTCCATCCCTTCATCTCATTTTCTATTTCTGTCTGCTACACCCCGCTTTACCATTTGCATCTCTCTCCTCCCTCCTTTTCCCCCTGTCCCCCTCTTTCCTCTGTAGTCTGCAACCTGTGGAAACAATTAGACCTTGTAAGCAGGGGCCTTTTGCCCCTGTCGTGTGGTCGGTTTAACCTGTTGCTCCAGAAGGATCTCTCCTCATAGTGCGACCACCACCTTGTCAGCCTCAGTGGGTGGGTTAAGGATGATGTGGGGGGTGGGAGGGGGGGACTGTTTGTGATGGTAGGAACTAGGAGACCACCAAGCTGCTTTTAAATGTATCTCCTAAGGGTTTAGTTGCTTTGAAATGTCAGTGACACAGCAATATCACAAAGACGCTGTGAAAGAAAATGGAAAATCTTTATCAAATGTGTCACTTTCTTGTCCTCTGTCATTATCTTTTGTATGTTATTATGTCGCGGGCCTGATAGGATAAGGTTCATCCACTTTAGGAGTAAACAAACTCCTCTTTTAGCACGAGACCATCTCCTTTCACACTCTTTTCACCCTCTCCCTAACTGCCAGGAATGCTTTTAACAATTCACTGTTGGACACAGAGCAACATGGGACGCTGGGAGATTGTTGCATTCCAAAGGGGAGCATTTTTTTTAGTTGCTCTTCACGTGTCAATCAGCGACACTATCTCCTTGTCACCCTAAAC
>VUQG01020845.1:0-16747 GCA_015106755.1 Etia nguti | reverse complement strand
CCCCCCCCCCCCCCACCCCCACCTCTAAGACACACAAACACACATACACTGTGAACCTACAGCCCGCTTTACTGCATCGCAGTTTAAGGACATAGTCGTCAATGTGTTAAGCACCTAAGAATGCAGGCCTTATGGTGGGTGTAGGACACACAAACACAGTTTTCTCAGACTTCACACAAAGGTCTCTTCCACCACTAACATCTGTGATGTGGGTCACTGAGGAGCGCTCCTCCTTTGGTGACACACAGCGAGCACCGGATCTCTTTCAGTCCCTTAAATAAAGGGGGAGGGAGTATAGTTTTCCAGCCTCATAAGTCATGTTATTATTTTATTCCGTTGTGATTTGGTTGACTGTAAAATCAATCAAGGCTTGCAGCTGAATCCGATATTTTTGTTGCTCGATCTGAAATGATAAGGAGCAAGCTGGGTCACAGAGGCCAAACACACACAAACACACATCTCACACAATACCAGCAAACTTTCAACAGCTCTCCCTCCGACACACAAACACTTTCAGCCCTGGTGACATTCCCTGGCACATTATCAGTGCGTTGAAAACACCTGACTGGTATGTGACAGTTGCAGTTAGTGACAGTTCTCTTTTAAAGTCAGGACTGAGGAGGTCTTGGTGGTGGGTTGGGGTTTAAGGGTTGATCCATTTGATAGGAGTCCTGCTGGATACTTGACAGGAGCTGTCAGTGAGCCGAGGGGAGGGTGGTGCTTATCAATCAAACACCCCTCCTATCTGCCACGCTGACCTTCATGTCCCGAGGAGGGGCTGCTCTGGTGGGGAGAGTGTAACGGGAGATGGGTGGGAGGGGGTAAAGGGATGTCTCGTGATTGTGAAAGTCAATTGAGTACAATAACAAAGCTAATGCACAGAAAACCTGCCATAGATTAACTTATCGCTTATCCTCGCCACATGAGTTTTCTCAGTGAAATTACCTTATCATCCAAACTATACAACTGACATGAGTCCTGTTTCTGACATATAAGATTACAACATCTAGAAAATTAAACTTTATCCAGGGAAAGTGGTGGAACATTAGAAAGAAAACAACTGCCATTTTTAAAAGCTTATTCTGACCGCTAGTTTGACTTCTAGTTGTAAAAGGATACTATGGGCTTCTTGAGTCTCCTAATTCATTAAGGAAGATATGTTGCTAAGGTAACTAGTCCAAAACCTCGTTAAAAGTAAATACTGTAACAAAACATTCAGTTTTAGACCAACTGTCTAAAACACTAAAACACTCTCACAATTTTAATATACAAAAGAAACAGCAAAACTTCAACTTTTTTGATGAAGATAATACCCTTTTATTTCGGACATATAAAACAAACAAACCAATAATACACAGATATACACAGATACCTGCAAATACATGTACAGAACATATGTGTGTGGAGTAGTAAGAAGTTTATACATATTTATTGATCCCTACCCCGTGCTTGAAACTTTCTTGATTCCTCTTCACCCTCACTTTCCCTCAGCACTTTTATATATTTGCTCCAAAGCAAATGCATGTAAAGAAAGGAAAAAGCAAAACAAAACAAAACAAGGTAAAACAAAATATATCCAGCTTTTTTATTACTAAAATTATTGTCGCTAAATTTTATGTTTGTTTACTAATCAAATCAATAATTCAGGTACAAACATTTACTAGAACCTAACACGGTACGGTTACTAGGACCGAAGTTTATCAAACAGAACTTTAGATGGAAATTATTTATGATGTATCACGAGACGGCTTTAATTGCTTTAATTACTATTTGTCACACCATGGAGGTGAAACTCGAACATCATATACAAGCTTGGTTCATGGTTTGATTGAATAATCCATTTGAAAATGTAGTGTGTTTGCTGTCCACTTGTATGCACAAACACAGCATCATATTGTTAATGACTGAAAAGCAGCAGATGCTAGCCAAAGGCAAAGTTACTCATGCACGTCTTTGCAAATTTTTCCAGCCCGTTTTGGAGTTGAACCAATCGCATGCTTTTTGCTTTGACCTTCAGACTACTACTGTTCACACGCACACACAACATTTGAATTTTTTATTATGGGTTTTCAGGGATTTAGTAGTTTCCAGAATTAAAAGTAAACACTTAAATCATCAGGGTAGCGACAGGATTGGTTGATACTGAAAACCGTTTTTCTTTCTTCAAAATCTGGCATTGTGCCAAGGTTTATTTTTACTGGAGAGATGGACGCCATGCATCAAACCTGCAGCAGCAGAAATGAGTTCGACACTTGGACACCCAGTCATCTTGTGGCTGACCATAACCAGTGTTTAGCCGGGACAACCTTTGGCCACTGGTCATTAGAGCACCATGCTGGACCTGCTGTACTGTTGTCAAAACACTGCACTTGGCAAAGACTCCGCTCAGCAGAGTCTGACTGGGAAATATGTGACTTTAAAATTGTATATTACAGATAGAGTCATCTATGTGTCAGTGACTTGTATGTGGGCTCTTTTTGCCCCCATATTTTGGTCTTTTATGATAGATAGAATAAAAGCTTTATGTTTTTATTTAATTAAAGTAGAAGCAGTGTGTTTTTATAAAGGAAGCTGAAAAGTCGACACATGGGGTCTGATTTGTGGTTAATGGGCTCCCCCTACAGTCTCCTGCGTTTGTCACAACTCCGTGTCAGCTGCGCACACAATGACTACACGGCTGCAGGAGAACACCTCTGTTCTCAAGAGAACGGCAAGAGTTTACTCATATCAGATGTATATTTACTATCACATCTGAATTTGTGTGCACACACTTCCTCACATGCCACTCAGACACACATCCTGCCTCTTCTTTCCTCCCTGCCTTTCTCCTTCCTGATCTATAAATACTCTGTCATCTGCAGAGGTTGGCTGTGAGAGGCGTTGACCCCGGCCTCTCTCCGTCCAGCACAGCAGTGATTTATGGAGGCTCAGGTTGGTGCTAACCTTGCACTTGAGCGCTGGCAGTATAAATGATGGCGGGTCAGTGGCACCGTGGATGGAGGGGAGAAACTCTCTATCTGTGCCTCCACCTCTCTTTCTCTCTCTCTCTATCTCTACTCTCTGTCCTGTTATCATCAGTGTGATAGAGACATCATCATCATCTCCTGGGAGTATAAATAGTGCTGGATCAGGTGACAATGCCAGCTCTGGCCTTTGATGGGAGCTTTAATTTCATGCCTAATTTCTCTCGGCAGAGCGAGGATCGATGCTGGCCTGCCCGTGCTCCCTATCCCTCTGCAACCCTGTGGCTGCAAAGACAGAGAGCGAGGAAGGACAAATGCTCACCGCTGAGTGATGTGCAAGCACCAAGACATCTAGCTCACCTGTAAACACACATGCGTCGACACTCCTCACAGGAAGCAAATATGTTGACAAACGTAGACAAATACCAGGTCAAGAAACTCATGCAGAGGTGCCTGCACCCACATAAAACTTAAACAATCAATACAGCTGGAACAGATAGCCTTGGAAATAAGAGCAACAAGCAAAATATAACTACACAGCTACCCACCTGTGTGTTGTGTGTGCTACACATTGCCATAGTGATAAATATGTCCCAGCTTGCAGCCCCAGGGAGGCATTGAACTCTAGCCCCTCTATAATGACTTTGTCTACCTATCGATCCGGCCATGATCCATGTACTGTAATTCTTATATCATCAGGCCCGGCCCCAGCAATAACTCCAAGTCATATTTCGGGGCCTCCCATCCACTTGACAACTTAATGATGCAAGGGTCCTTGCCGAGTTTGGACTTTTAGCTCCCCAGCACACCTCTCCCTCTCTCTTCCTCCTGCAGGGCTCTAATTTCCTTCCTTGTTCTTTCAGACTAATATCAGCAAAGGCACCGAGAGGCTGCTCTCTCTGAGGACTTCCCTCTCTGAACCACATATCGTCTCCTTTTCACCTCTGTGCGCTTGCAGTATAGCACAGGGTTGGTGTCTGACTGCTGTGCATCTGTCTCTGATTTGGAGCACAGCCCCTTTCAGGCTCCTGGGGAGACTCAGCTGTCCCTCTTTAGACCCTGTTCTTTTTCTCCCTTTGAGCCAGGGCTATATTTCATTGTCATTTCAGCCCTCTCTTTCTAGCCTGGGTGTAATAGCGGGAGATATATGAGGCTTGTTTCTGCAGCCTTCTGAGCTTCCTCAGCCTTTTATAAAACACTGTCAGAGTGACAAAACAGCAGCCCTTGGGTATTCGGGCACAGATGCCCCCTTATCCTGAAGCAATTTCTCAATATCCTGAGCTGATCCTTTTAGTAAAGAGATAACATCTGGGTTCTTGGACAGGATGAGTTGGAACAGTCATCCTGGACAGAGTCGTAGCTCATCTGTATAGCTCTGTCTGCTTATACGCCATGGGCTGTCTGTCAGTTCTGTTTTTATAAGCACTGATTTAGGGTGCAGCCCTTGAATCCTGGGCCAACAGGAAACCACGGGAGCATGCGGTGCCCCTGATAGGAGGTTAAAGCCAGAATTTATCCAATTATTTTTTATTCTAGTGCTGTGTCGGGTTATGTTCATTACTGTCGCTGTTAGAAAAACTCTAATGATGTTCCACCTGGCCGCAAAGACACAAAACAACGCTGTACCTGTGAGACACGGCCCTGATTGAGATGTGAGTAAAACCGAGGAGAAGATGAGAGGGAGCAGATGGGGTCTGCAGGCAATTAAAGCTGCATGTTGTGTTGTGATTCTTCCACTTTGTTCCTGTCCCTCACCCCATCCTTAGTGACAGCTATCCTCTTTATATGCCACCGCATCTACAGAATTTCTCCTTCCTGTCAGTTTTACCCATCCCCACTCTTTTTTAACTTCTTCTCATCTCCATTGCAGTCTTCCCTCCTCCCATCTTTAGCTCCCCTCCTTCCTCACACTCACGAGGCGCACAGTCTCTGTCTCCTCTCTCCCGCGCTCTACCACCACCACCCCCAGCCTTAATTGGGAGTCAGGGAGAGCAGTGGAAATCGCATTAACGCGGGCCCTGCCTGGGTGTGCCATCCATCTTCTTTTTTATTACGCCGCGCCGGGGCTGCTTGGGCGCTGCCGTTCGATTTGTCACCGGCCTCGTTCGCTGATAACAGGCATTTGTCATCGCCTTGCCTCCCTGTTAATGTTATCATCTCCTCCCTGACAGCCGCCCTCCGCCGGGGAGCGCCGGCGACAAAGCACATCCGTCAAGCGAATATTTCCACGGCTAAGGGGACCGCACACTGCAATAAGCCACATTAAAGCACTTATGAAGGGTGCAGGCCGAGTGTGTATGCGTGTGCGCTTGTGTGCGAGTCTACGTACCGGTGCCATAGTGCGCAGTGCATTGTGCGCTGCGTGCGCATACACATCTGCACGCACACGTGCGCAGGAGCGTGCGCTCTTGTCAGTGCCGTAAAAAAAAAGTGAGGTGGGGGCCGACAGGGAGAGGAAGAGGTAATTTGTTGCAATTAATTACGCAGTGAGTGTGGCTTTGTTGTGTAGGAGAGCATTTTATCTGTTGGAATGCTTTCTTCGCCAGGCTGTGATGCTATTTGTTTGATTTATAGCTTCTGCCAGCCCGAGGCGGAGCGAGCCTGCGTGTAAGTGTGTGTTTTCACATGTGCACAATGCTTTGGCATTATCCACAGAAATATACTGTAGTCTCGGTGACAAGGAGCCCTTTGTTTGAAAGTGACATTACATATGAACAGCCACGCTGCCCCTACTTGTGCCTTTCTGCCAGGACCGAAACGCTTCTGTCCATTCAGCAGCAAATCAACAACGCCAAAGCCTGACCTTCCATCACAGTTTGCCTCACTTTTCCTTCCGCTTTTGTGAGTAAAGAATACGTGTTTTACAGTGCTGTGAGTATTCTACAAATCCTACAGTGATATGATGATGTTTGTAACATTGGCAAGGTCCACCCCTCTTCTCTCATCTGTGATATCAAAACAGGCATTTGACATTGTGTATCCATTCTGCCTCAGCTGGGGGTTGCAGGGCCTTTCTGCAGGGGCTGACAGATGGATCAGCCAGCCTCAAGGCAGAGGGAAGATATGAGCGAGAGAAAAGCAGTGCTTCCCATCCCTCAACATACTGTATGACTCCCAAATATGCCATAGCATGTCATATGGTATGGCAAATTTCGACCCTCGCAGAGAAAAACAGTCAGTGATGGCACTAACACACTGAGCAACATTTTACTAAAGCTTCTTCACGCTATGATCACACAGTTTGAGATGAATGACTAAAGTAGATGGTCATAACTTAGTAACACTTTAGTAACATTTTAATTGACACATTTTGCGCGGAATGACGGAACCAGAGGTAGATAATAAAACACTTTGTTTGATTTACAATGTCATAATAACATTTTGACAAATACATGCTGCCTCCGTGCCATCAGCCAGAGATCACTTTTAATTTTAATAAATAAATCTGAGGTTGACTCCAAAAGTGAGTCAGTCACCACAGACACCTATGTTAGCACATACTTTAGAGTAGAACTAGCAAAATAGAATATTTGGTCTTGCTTATTAATTTCCCCATTGAGAAAAAACAGCAATAGCTGGTAGCTGTCTGCAGACATATGATCTGATTCGGGTCATCAAACTGGACCTCTTTGTTATGTTTGTGGTTTCAGACCTGTTGAAGCACTTTTATTTAAAATTATCTGATAAATTTTTTTTAACTTGCTTTACAGGTAATTTTACTACAGTCTGTACTCCAAATTGTATTGAGTAAAATTCTAGTATTAAAGATTATCACTAATAAACAACTATCTGTAATTTACCCATAGAGCCTATGAACGCACATCGCTAACTAAACTTGCTAGCATTACCAAAACATTCATTTTAATAACAAAATACCATCTACAGGAGACACACCAGCCAAATATGACAGCTATTAACATTTTCTTAATAGCGTATGTCTGTGAAACACTTGTAAAGTAAGTAAGGTCTGTTTATTTGCCCTTCAGTTATAAAAATCTTCTTTAGTGCATGCAGTCATGTAATATGTTTTTTTCTGAGCACGTCTTGCCCATATTGAGCAGTTAGATTCCTGCTGTGTATGACAGTCTCGCTGTCGATAAAAAATGATGTTATTTGATGAAATTAGATCTGGAACTAAATAGACCTTGTGGTGACAATGTTTTCTAAACTGCTATTACAAGCCCAAGAATGAACTGTGAACCTTACTGTCGAATGATTTATTTGCCAATCAAGCTCCTTTCAGCTGCTACTTTATTAACACGTGGTCGCCAAAGTGGATAGCTATGCTTTTTTTTATTTTTTATTTGGCTGATTGTTGCACCAGAGGCCTCTCCTGATGCAGTCTCAAAGGGATTTTTGTCTCCTCACTGGAACAAACTAGGGTGTCTTTACTTGTTAGGCAGATCTGTAAACCACTAAATTCTGGAGATGAATGATTTATTAACCAATAGTAAGAATTAGAATAATCCTGCCTTTATTAAAGCTTTAACTTACTGGGCAGCATTTACCCAAAGTTTGAGTTCTGTTGTTGCCCTTTGGTGTGAATAGCTTCTTTTGCAACTTTCTCCATTATGTCAGTGTTGGGAATCATTTTGGTTGCAGTTTGAAAATCTCAGTTCTATTTGTGTATTATTTTCATAATTCATTTTTGTTCGTGCTGTAATTGCAAGTGTTGTTGTGTTAGCTTTATGGTAGTTTTGGTGAGAAGCAATGATGCCACACAATATTTCTCTTGATTTTAATTTTCTAAGTGTGGGAGTCCTTTTCCAGCATCACATCACCTCAGTGAATGTGAAGCAAATATAGCCCCCAAAAGAAGTCAAAGTATTGTGCTAACTCAGAGGTGCTGCTTAGGGCTTGATGTTAAAGTAGAAATACAGTTTCGAGTTTATGAATGGAATTTTTTCATATTATTGTTTTTTATGTTTGCTTGTTATATAGGCGTCAATCTGCAGAAAACAAAGAACAAACAGACAAAAGAAATTCAGGGTCAGATATATTTTTGTGTCTTGTAAATGATAAAGCATTAAAAATGGACCGAGCAATCTTGTGCAGCTACTTTACAAGATTCTTCAGCGGTATACTAACTAATTACTCTAAAGTTTGCATGCATGTGTATTTGGAAGAGGATGTGTTTGTTCTGTGATCTCTTAACTTGACAAAGCCAAAGCCAAGGTTAACTTCTTGTTAGTGATCATGATTGACTACAGCTGGATTTGTTTGACAGCTTTCACTGGATTGACCGATACTCAGAACAGTGGAAAAGTCGAAGGAATTCGGGGAAGATCCCAAACTGACACCTTCAAGCTCGACTAAAATATGTAGCTGCCTACACAGACAAGCCAAATGCCTTCTGCAGAAAAGTTTTATGGTTAGATTAGACAAAGACTGAGCAATTTGGCCAAAAGAGGTCTGCTTGGAGGAGAAAAGGTGAGGCTTTCAAACCTAAGAACACTTCACAAACTGTAAGTGTGGTGGTGGTAGCATCTTGCTCGGAAGCCGTTTTGCTGTCAGTAGTACTGGTACCTTGCACAAAGTGTATGGGATAATGAAGAAGGAGAACTACTGTCAAATTCTTCAGCTTTGGCTCAAATCAACAGTTAGACGTTAAAACTTTGACACAGTTGGGTGTTTCAACAGAAACATGATCCCAAACACACATTAAAACTGCTTTTGGAATGGATACAGGAGGCTAACATTAAGCTTCTGGAATGGCCTTCCCAAAGCCCCCACCTCCTCCAATAGACTATGGTTAAAAGCCAGGTCCATGTCAGGAAACCAGTTTAAATTAAATCTACCAGTTCTATCAAGAAGAAAGATCAAATATCCAGTCAGAGTTATGACAGAAGCATAATTCTGGGTACCAAAGGCATCTACAGCAGGTCCAACCTACTAAAGGACATTTAACCAAACATTATTGGGGATATATGCATATTTTTGAGTCTGTATGCATGCTTTTAATTCTGAGTGGATTTGAGAAAATACAACATGAATTCAAAACTGTGTCCCCAGTTCATATTTTCTATAATCATTAAAATGTTTGCCATACAATCATTTCAACCTTAAAAAAAGAACAATTCAAAGGAATCATTAAAAGTCCAAAATTACCATGACATTCATGCCCATGATGAGTGTATGTAAACTTCTGACCATAACTGTATGCAGTGACAGTTTGCACGAAGCAGCTGATCTCACAGTTCCTCATCTGTATCACTGACAGTGTTGGTTGAGCTCCTAGTTCAACTGGCTGAATTCTTATTTTTTGCCATGGAAGTCGAGGGTTCCATAGCCGTTCATCAGAGCCATTTTCAGATCACTATTTGGATACAGCTCTTCTTCACAGATCTCATTCTTGGTTGCAAACATCTGGCTGATCTCCAAGAAAGTTTTGTTCTTGGTCTCTGGAATTATGAAGAAGGTGTAGACAGCCACTCCCAAGCAGACCGCACAGAAGATCAGGTAACAGAAAGGACCTGTAGCAATCTGGTGTGGAAGGACACAAAAAAAACAAATGCACAGTAAAGCTAATTACAGCAGATTAACATAAACACAATGCAAACCACAACAAGGGAACATGAAAGGTAGATTATTGATTAATGGTTCTGTTGGCTTAAAGGTTAACGTTAGCATTAATTTGCTAATTTAGCAAACTTTTAAGGGAAGTACCTCCTTTTTTTCAGCTGTAAATGATCTATTTTTCCAAACTAGCCAGGGGCTCTTTTATTGCACCTACTGTCATTATTTTTGCTGGAAAAGACAGTAAGATCAAAACAGAGACGTTTTGCAGAAGGGGAAATGATCTGGTATAAGCTCTAATGATTAGCTTTCCTAAAGGTAGGCTATAAAACAGAAAAAACACAGGACAAGGTGTCTAGCCTAACTTATCCCGGAGACTAGAGGCAGACAGTACCTGCTAGCCTGAAGACCAAAAACACTTTTTGAGAGCAATGAAGTTATTCGGCTTTATGTGGAATTAAAAACAGAAAGATTAAGGAACATGCAATCTCATATTTTAAGATCTGTGGCCAGACTAATGATTGACTGACTCGGTCACTGTCAACTTAACAATTAATTGTCCTCTTTACTTTGTAGCTGTTCACTTGGAACGAAGCCGAGGACAATGACAGACAGCAAGGTCGGGATTTTTAATTGGCGATTTTATTGGTATTTGTGGAGTCACTTCTATTAAGACAAAAGTGCACAGCCAGTCACATACACACAGCAGATCTGCATCAAATGTCAAGACTACACATTTCATCAAGGCTAAACCCCCCCCGAAATAAAGCCTTTGTACATGTCCTTTCACTATAAACTGGACAGTATTTTTAGATGGCTTTTGTATACATTTGAATTTAGCTCTGTGGCATATAAGTCAGCGCTGACCTCTAAGAAGGGAAAGACAAAACCAATGGTGAAGTTTGACATCCAGTTGAGGCAACCAGCCACAGTGTACGCAGCCGGTCGATGAGACTGCTTAAACAGCTCCGCAGTGATCAGGAAAGGCACACCCGCTGTAAAGGATACACAAAAACATATTTGTCTTATTTCATAGGTCACATTTGGATTACAAAAATATTCCCAACAACACCACATGAAGACAGTTTAATCTAACTAAGCATCCTGTTATAACACAAATCACATTTAATTACTTAGTATGGCTATATGAATCTATTGGGTGATGTGAAATTAACATCGGCATCTTAGTTCATCAATTACTTTATCAATACTCCCACTCAGGACTCTTCCTTGGCAGTTACTCAAAATTAACAGAAGATGATTAATGATAAACATTTCACAAGCCCAAGTGCTATTATATTACACTCCTTTTTCTACATGTAGTTCATTATGTGTTCATTATTACTCACTAATCATAGACTGACAAGAGAGGAAGGTGTTTGTCAAGATGGCAAAACTCCACTTCTGAACCACAAGACACAGAATAGCTTAGCTCATGCAATTCATTAGTTTAAGATGTGCCTTAGCTTTAAACATGTGATTCTTCATTGTTAGAAGTGAAGGCTATGAAGGAGAAATATGCATTAGTATAAGCTCTAATGATTAGCTTTCCGAATAATGTGCTCATTATTCTGTGCATGATAACTGCAGAGAGAAAAGTTTAATATTGTCAAACCAATAACTACACCATAATTTGTCAACATCTGCGGTATATATGGGAGGGCATCAATGTGCAAGCAAGGTTTCATTTGAAGGAAACCATATTCATCACAGCTAGCTTATGAACAATGAGCCATTAGAAGTCTAATTGCAGCAAGAGAAATCCTTGTTTGCTGAGGTATAGATTTTGCCTGTTTGACGAATGACGTTATGTAAACCAGATTTGTTCTAATCCATCATCCTCGCAGGTTCGCTCGACGTGGCTCTCATCGTTGTAAACTATTGCCTCTTAATTCACTTCACTCATCTCATCCAGTGTACAAATGGCTGTGAGAATGGAAGCAGTGTGGCAGTTAGGATTTCCTAATTTACAAGACTAATGAAATACAATATCTCCTCACAGCCAGAGGAGGAGCGTGGAGGAAGGGGTGCTGATGTTTTAAAGCTTTGATGCCTGCTATTGCACAAGTTTCCAGCAGGGTGCAGTGTTTCCTCATACACAGGATTACTTATAGCTAATGCACTCACATGTAGGTTTGAAAGTGTTAGAAAGTTTTCATGCCAGATACAGATACAAGGTTGTTGTTTTTTGTTTTTTTTTACCTGGACCTATGCAGAAGCCAGCAATAATCCCAATAACACAGCCCACACTGATGTAGCGCATGTAGGTGAACTGCGGCTGTGATTGGTCAAACACAAGTCATGAGTTGCAGATGGTAACACACAGTTTTTTTATTATTATTATTATTAATTTATATGATGACTTCAGATGGAAAAATCTCTAAGCATATCTGACATTTTATTTTGTTTTAAATAATTCGTCAGTGTCCTGTGTTCAGCTTCAGTGATTTTACTTTAACAACACTGAAATGGTCACTGAATGAAATGTCTTACACTGGTTTTTAACAAATTCGATAGTCTTTTGCAGCAAAACCTGCTTTGCCTTTGTGCAGTCCACCTCTTTGGAAGAGACATAGAAAATAGTTGCTAAACCGCTAAACGTGCAACTGAAAGCAAGCTTACAAATAAGTGTGTTTGTGTGTTTCGATCGGCGTTCCTGTGGACATAGTAGCTTTTAGAAAGGGAAGTGGCACTTAGAGGTTTCTGCTAACAAACCATGTTTGTCAAGAGGCTTAGCATGGGTTTGAAGTGAAGCTTTCACCTGATATCATTTTCTCATTTTTCACAGAAGTTGTCACTTTGAGGCTTTTGCATCTGAAGACACGCAATAATTTATGTAAATTATGTAAATTTGGTTATGTCCTAAGCTCCATGTAATGTACTATAATGTCATGCAAAATATTCCTAAACCAGCAGGATATCAGATGACATGTACCTGGAAGAGGACAGACACAGTGATTCCGGCACAGCACAGTCCCATAAAAAGGAAACCACCAATCATCAGTGGTCTTCTGCCCAGACGCTCAATAGTGAAACACTAAATAATGGACAAATAAGCAGGACTACATGTGACTAACCCAAAAAATAGATTTTCAAAAAGTTAGTTGCAATTATATGAATCTTTCATTTGCCATGCTACCTTGATTTTCATTCATATAGATTTATATATATATATATTTTATAGAGTATAACATGACCCTGTGCACGCTACAGCACAAATCACCTTCATTAGGTTTCACCTCACCTTCCCCTAATGGGATTTTATGCAAGCATGACCAAGACGACAGAAAACGCAAACTGAAACAATCAAGTCAAACAGACTGTGTATGACTACATGTCATAACCAAAATAACCAAAGTCATTACGTGTTTTAACTATTTTAGGTAAAAAGTTACATGTTTATCAGAAGGGAGGGCATTTGTTTTTCTCAGTTTCTCTTTTTCTTGTGGATCAAGATTGAAGTTACCATCAGTCATACAAGGCACAGATTTATTGCAACCCCAAGTGCTTCATGGTTAATTAATCTGCTAATTCTATTTTCAGTTTAGCAGCTATTAAATCCATAACAAAACAAAAAATGCAATTTTTAAATCAAGTTCCCAATATAATTAATTCTGTTGTATATTTTTGCTTCAACACTGGTCAAACAGAGCTCAGACCAGTAAAACAGCAGCACATTATCACATCTGTAATGCTGTGTAGTTGACTGTTTTGTATTGTGTTCTGATGTTACAAGTCCAAAATATAAAATATCCTTTTATAATAGAAATACATTCATTTCATCTTAATGTGTGTGTGTCTACTCACCCCCAGCATCCCTGAGATGACCTCAATGGCCCCAGTTCCCACTGTTGTGTACTGAATATAAGGGTCTGGGATTCCTGCATTCCTGAAAATGTCATTTGTATAGAACCAGATCTGAAATTGACACAAGGTTTATTGATATGTTGAATGCTTTGGACTATAGATACAGTAAAAATCAAAGTTTGCCTTGTTTTCTTAAGGAGCCAAAAAGTCACTCTGCTTATCTGGTAATGCACACGATTCATCATAGTGATCATTATCACAAGGTCGACCATCACTCATGCATTTGAGATACAGCTTTTCATCAGTATGGACTCTTGACAAGTACTCCCCTTGAAATTAATTTGCGCATTCTCATTAATCACACTTTGCTGATACAACATCCATCATTGATGATGTGCGGACAAGATCGTGATCAGTGCAGTTAAATGCTGTCTTGTTGATTTAGTAACCATACATATAACATTTCATCACCATTGGAGCCTTGAAGTATGCAAACAGACGAGCAAAGCAGAAGGCCTGCACAAGCATAAACAATTCCAGAAACTTAAACAACTGGGATAAGATTTGATGAAGATGAATATAAGCTGCTAGGCTAAAACGCCTCCTTACTGAGCTAAAATCTCCTCTAGTATAAGAATTGTGTAATATCAGTTGATTCATATATTTTGTTTTACGCACATGAGCACAAAAGTGCAAGCCAGTAACACTGCAGGGGTGTCAGAGTCCTAAGCAAAGTAGCCTTGGTCTGTTTCCCTCAGGAGCTTTTTTCAGCTTTTTCAGGCCAAACTGTTTGTTAAACAGGAGTAGCTTCATCTAAAATAAACCCTTTAAAATCACAGAATTTCAAAGGTGTTCTTGGATTATTTAGCTCATCCAATCTGACACACCTCAGTGTGTAAACCTAACCTAGATTTACAAAATGAGTATGTAAAGTTAAAGTAGGAAAAGTTAAGTAGGAAAGAATCACAGTCTTAAATTGACCTAATCTCTGGGCTGACTCAAAGCTACAATGCCAAATATACTACTTCAGTATTGCCAAAACAAGCATCTGTCTTGAGAAACTGTCCTTGAGAAGAGAAGACAGATTACCAACTGATGACATAATATGGCAACTTCTACTTTATACAACCTAGTTCAGGAAACCGTTCATTGAGCACATTTGTGTCAAATGTCCTAGCGTCTTACACCTCCACATTACAAAAAGTGGATAAAACCTGGTTCACTTTTTAGTGGAGTATGTTGATCCTAAACAGATGCAGGTAGCCTCAGCACATGTCTAAACTTACTCTACCCTGACAAAAAACAACCAAAGAGTGTACTCCTCATTGTCTGTTTTATTACAGGATTCTTATTTGGAACTGATTGCGCTCAAGCTGAATTATCCACTACAACCAGTACAAAGACACTGGATATCATGCATTACATACATTTGGAAAATATCTTGTTACCTGAAAAATAACTTAATGAATTTAGTTATGCATTTATTTGTCCCTTCTTTTTCTTCTTCATGATTTATCCATGATTTCACTTCTTTATGATTATGAATATGTAGTAGATGCTTTGTCGTATTCTCTTGCTCAGTTATTCGTGTAGAAGTGGAAGAACGAAAACAAAGCAAGAGCAGCAACAAAATAATAGCGATGTGGGGCTGCCACTTTATGATGTGAATGACAGGACAGTTACAGTAGTAGAAGAAATAGCTCTTTCATCATTTTTCCTAGGTTGAATGGCTCCCCAGCTGGCTGTAATAACTCTACAAAATCAGCACCAAAAATACTGTAAAAGAACCATGTTGTAACATGTTGAATAATATCTGTTTGTGAAAAAATTCAGTTTGTATGAATATGATTATAAGTATCCAATATTTTAAGAAAAAACATGCAAATTTACTTTTCAAACTCTCTTGAAATGCTTAGTTTTACTTTTCGTGTCTCAGATTTGGAGACACTACTTCTTCTGGAGGTTTGAAGCCTTCCAGTGTTCCTGGCTGGAACAGCTGGGACTGAGAGACTCAGTGGGGTGCACCCCTGCTGCGAAATGGCACTAGCATATGAGCCTGCATGCCTGGAGCCTCCATCCATATGAAGCAATGAGTACAAAGACGTGTTTGACTTTGTGTTCGGATGGGTGGACCTTGTTATGTGAGGTAACGCTGAGGGAGAGGACCAGGAGATAATGAGGCATGGTCACATTGCCCCCTGCTTAGTCATTCAGTGGGTGTGAGACTGTGATGTATGGATGGACGGGAGGAGCCCAGCTGGGAACTCTCGCACTATAAGATCTCACTCTCATATAATAACTGCACAGTTGTTGCACATTCAAAATGTGACAACACACATACATATAAACAAAAGATGAAAAAAGCAACACAATAGTTCTCCTACTCACAGCATCAATTCCAGACAGCTGCATGCCGATGTTGACCACCGCAACAGTGAGGACCTGCCAGCGGACACAGTTGTCCATGAGGAGGCTGCAGACAGAGAGGGTCTGCATGGAGGACAAAGAGCGTTGCTCCTCCTGCATCTCTTCAACCTCAGCCTGAATGTTTCCTTTAGTACGGAACCACTTTAGGGCTACAGAACAGAGTGAAACATGAGTCTAGACAACTAGAATCCAAATCCTAGCACACTACAGTTATCTTATTACAACATCTGATAACTGTGTTTTTTTTTTAAAACCAGTTTTAATTCATCAGTCAAGTATCACAGTGAGAGGATTATGTAAAGTTTGAGAATCTGTTGTAGGCGTTTAAAATAAACTGCGGCATGAGCAGTTAGCTGGCTAATTTAAATGTAGAGATGCACAACTTGACCATGTGATACAGTTACAAAAAGACTTTGTCTTGATCTTTCTTTGTAATCCCTACATTCAGAAAAGGAAAGCAGGAATGCACTTTTTAACCTCCAATGGTGGCATGCACATCTCCTCTCTCTATTAGCAGATATCGTGGACTCTCTGGAAACCATGGCAACAGTATCAGCTGGACCGTGGTAGGAACCACCACAAGAGACAAAAGCAGAGGCCAGTGCTCTTCCTGAGTGGGGAAAAAAACAACAAAAAAAACAATAAAAACCAAACACAACACGTCACCTAAACCTTGATTAAAAAAATAATAATATCATCTAAAACTATGCATTCCATCTTTACCATCTTTTCTACTAGTTCATATTTCTGTATAGCTTTTTAATTTCATATTTCTGTATAGTTTTCATATTTATATCCTGTTCATAGCCTGTACATAGCTTGTACACCACTACAGCCTGTACATACTTATAGTTATAGCATATTCATAACATACCTTCATACCGTGTACATTATAACATACCTATAACAGACCCATTTCTGTAATATATTTATATAGCTATATTATTGCTAATTTATATTTTGTAATATATCTATATCATGGCTAAAGCACTTCTGGATGGATGCAAACTGCATTTCGTTGCCTTGTACTTGTG
>VUQG01020842.1:0-15190 GCA_015106755.1 Etia nguti | reverse complement strand
CAAAAAAAAAAAAAAAAATTTATAGGTTTTTTTGTCTTTTTTTAAAAAAAAAAAAAAAAGGTCTCACTGAACATTCTCTTCTCCTGGTTTTTGTACCACCTAATGTATATTAAAATATGCACACCAGCAGACAAAAACACCACAGTCAGGACCATTAGAGTACAAATTATTTGTTATTTTAATCTGCAGTAAACTTTTACACTGTCACATCAACTCTGCTAAGTCAGAAAAGCAAAAGAAAAAAAGGGAAAAAAGAGGAGCTACAGTGGAAGTGTTTTGGAAAGCGACTTGCAAATGTGTAGCAGCTGTAGACAGGTTAAAGCAACAAACAGGATTCAGATAGATTTGCCACTTGGAGGCGTAGATGGATAATAGCCTTGGCATTCGGTGATGTGCGTTGGCACTGTGATCACCTTATCTGCCTGGCTGTGGCTGTGCTTGAGTTTATGCCCTGTCTGACTAATACCATGCTAAACATATAGAATATATAGAAAATTCTTTTACAGACCAAGTAGCCTGCGTTATATATTTTTTTCTTCAGCTGTTCCCTTTATGGGTTGCCAGAGCAGATCATCTGCTTCCATCTCACTGTATCCCTCCCTCCTCCTACGTCATGCCAACCCTTCTACATGTCCTCCTTCACTACATTCATGAATCTTCTCTGTCTCTGTCTTCCTCCTTTGTTCCTGCCTGGCAGTTCTTCAGTGTCCTTTGTCCAATGTGTCTGCTATCTCTCCTCAAATTAAAAAGTCACCAAATATAAATCACCGCATATTGATCATTCGAGCAAATAAGTAAAGTACATTTTTTTAAATTTGTATAGCACCTTTCAAGATAAACATAATAACGTGTGCCACAACAAAATGTTAGAACATGAAAACAAAGTTAATCAAAAACAAGTTTAAAAAGATGATGTAACCTTCATGTGGTGTATTCTGCACTAATTAACTGATGAGTAATGAGTCCTGCGAGTTCAACGGCAATAACCAGAAATACAGCTGCAAGGATGTTTTCCTTCTTAGCTTTGTTCAACAGAAAAGCTTCACAGACATGTGAAAAAGGTTTGCCCATCTGTTCTCGGCATTGTGGACTGTTGTTCTGTGCAAAATAAAAGACACGTGGGCACAGTAAAAGTACAAACAAAATCAGTTAGGGAATTTATGAACTATAAGCTGACGATGTGAAAGCTTTCAGGGGAATGTTTGTGTTTTCTTTTCATTCTTTTCATCCAGAGTTAGACTTTAGAGTTAGAAAGACAGTTGCACTTAGGTACAGATGTCTGCTGTGGAGGTTTCGCAACTGATCTCTTCAGCGCACTTTTTCTACAGAAGACCAAATCTTGTTCATTATTGTATTGTTAACAAAACAAAATGTCTTTAATTTATCTGCAAATCATCGGCTTTTAATGACAACTTCCTCGGTTCTGCATTTTATCCTGATGACGATGTTCACAAAATCCAAATTTTACAGGGAACGGTAAAGACAGCCAAATAATAAAAAGAAACATTTACACAGAGCAATTTGAGGGCCGCACCACAACAGACTTGCCTGCTGTCCCCATCTGCTCCTGCTTACTGGTACCTTTAAAGTTTTAACATCACCAACTCAGACCCGTTTCCAAACTGCCTGCTTTGTAGAATAATGCCTGGCTTGTTAAAAAAAACCAGGAGTCCAGTTTGTTCGGTATTTATTTACATTGCATCTCATATATCTGTATTGGGTCTACAAGGTTTGACCTGTAAGTCTGCAGGGATGTGTGCATATTCATCCTCATAAATGGAATAATGGGAGGGGGCTTTTATATGGGTCAGTGACCACAGGAACACTGCACCTCTCTCTCTCTCTCTCTCTCTCTCTCTCTCTCTCTCTCTCTCTCTCGCCCTCTTTTCTTCATGCAATGCAAGCAAAAGGAAACTGTAAAACAACAGGTAGCTTTAACCAACCAATCTGATTGGCCAAAAACATGTTCCATTCATAATATGAATGCCTCATAAACAAAGCTAATATTGCATTATAAACTAGAAAGTGGCTATCAAGTCAAGTCTTCTACTAATTTGGAAACCTAAATTGGTTTTAATGTGGACTCTAGACACTTATTTTGATTCATCACCCTGCTGTAATTAGAGAGGTGACTGGTGTATTGATGTATAAAAACAATAACGATAACAATAATAAACAATAACTCTTTATTTGCCCTTTAAACATTTTTTGCCATCTAATGAATTTTCATGACCAGAATCATTCATTCTCAGAAGCAAACACTGTGACAGTGTGGGCTTGTTATGTTGTTATAATGCTCTAATTTTTTGGAGAAAGTGAGGCACATGACAGTCTGTATCGATTGCAAATGGAGCAGTTGCTTCAAATAGTTGACCTGAAACACTTCTGGTAATGTAAATCTGAAAATTAAGCATCGAAACAACTGCTTCACGAAAAATCAAAAAAGAAGAAAAAAACTAATCCAGAAACCAGGAAAGGCTCAAAAGCACAGAACAGGATCAGGCAGTAAGATAGAGCAACAAGCACAGTGATTAAAACAAGATAAATAATAGATGATATAACAATACGTCTGAGGCCAGTTATATGTAATGAGAGACTAATTATGGAAGATTAAAAGTGTGCTGCAAGATGCCTGATTACTGACCACTGCTAAATTCTATGTAGCTGCTTCTCTTTCAGGCGCCTGCACATGACAGCTAATGGTGTCACTGTTGAGGCTTACTAAACAGCTTTAGTGTCTGCTGTAAAATCAACTGGAGTGTTTAGAACTGGTTTTGGTGGTTTGGGTGTTAATCCCAATTAAAATGTGTTTCTTTCAAAGTGACGCAGCACGAATAAGTAAAATATCCAAACAGAATTTAACAATGGTACATTTTATTATTATTAACAAAGGTTTTTAGCAAACTAGTCTTTTACCAAATTGGATCTCATTTATTTTAAACTAAGTCTTCTAGAAGATTATGAGGGGTGTCAAATTAAGAAAAGGATTCATGTATAAAGTTAATTAGACTTAATTATAATTATAATTATATATTTTTTATTGACTCTTTGAAATATGGCAGTGTAATATGGTATAAATGGTATATTGTTTTATTTGTTTAGTTTTTTTTAAGTACAAATACAACGAAAACTAAAATTAAAGATGAGTTTCCAAAGAACAAAACAATTTAAGATGAATCGAACAGAAACAAAGACATGAGGAGATCAACATTAGATGTGGTTTAGTGGTTTTAAACTAATGAAATCTCTTCATTAGCTCAGAGTGGAGGCTTGTTTCTATTAGTGTCTCTGTATTCGTCGAGTTACAATGGTGGATTCTTTTGTACACAAATTGTTAAAAAACCAAATGTCTATTGAACCCCGAGACTGCTCAGACTGTTACATCATGTTTGTGGCTGTTGGGTGAAGAGTGCAAAGCTCTGTGATCACATTGGTGATCACTTTCGGTTTGGTGGTGACAGCCAATGACTGTAGCAGGCTGGGTATGAGCTATTATGGCCTAGGGTAAACCGACTTGGAGTTTTCTAGATTGTGACAACTGAAAATAAAGCATTTTATGTGGTTAATTAAAGTGCTAACAGTGCAGTCATTACAGGGCATGAAAATCAGCTGCTGCATGTCTTTGAACTGTGAGACTGCTCATTAAACCATAATGTTCTGCTTTCTCTTTTTACACGTTTAGTAATAATAAGATCAAATACGATGGTTTGAATAATATAATATATTTATTTTGCTGACCATTAATTAATGAATTGTTTTATGTTTTTCCAGTGATTAATGTGTAATGAGTAATTGATTACTGCTTGGCACTGATCACTTCCAACCATCTGTAGAGCTAACCTTTGGTTTTCACTGCTTTTTTCAATAGAACTGATTCATATTATCGAGCTAAAGTAGACAGATGTCTATCGCCGTTCAGTCTGTGGTCACATTTGCAACAAATATATGAAGCTGATCCAAATGCAGACAATATAACGAGAAAGACTGACAGAGATTCAAATGAAAATGCACAGAAAATAAAATAAATGAACAGAAAAAATGTGTTTGAATTATGCATTCATTCACTTTATAACACACCATATATTGTGGGTATGTTGTTTCCCTTATCCTGTAACACTGTAGGTGTTACAAAAGCATCACCTAACAAACCAAAAAGTAGTGTACAGAAAGCTCTACATCCATCAACCATCATGCATTGCAGAAGAATCCTTTTGATTCTCTTCATATCTCAACTATAAAACGGTCCGTGTTCTCCTGTGCCTGAGCACAATGACTGACAAGCTAAAACACCTAACACACATTAGTTGCTCACTCTTAACTATGAACATGTTAGAAATATTTTGTTAAATAGCTCTCTTATAGCTCTCTCCGAATATTTTCGGCGCCACAGCAACTGTGGGGATGCTGTTGTTTTAAAAACAAAATGTAGTTTTAATTTATCTGACGTAATACCACAGATGCAGCTTCATCATGCTTTGGTAGGTGGATACGGTTCATGTATGTTGTAAATAAGGTTAGGTGTGCACAGATGTGTGGCATACATCTTTAATTAAATGTTGTGCAGAGATATGTCAGTTACAATATGTATTTAAAAAATGCTAGGCCTCAAATGTGTTGCAGATGTTCTGCCCTTGTTTAAGCATCAAAGATAATTATGAATATCGGGATCATGATTATGTAAGAGTGGCACACCCATGTAATGTATCAACAGCTGTCTACAATTGTTTGCTAGTTAGTCTACCATGGAGAAATTACTATATAATAGAGGGAGTGAGTGAAAGATTGGACAACGCAAACACCGTTAAAGGCTGAGGAGGAATATACTATATACGAAGGAGAGGGATAATAAGGAACAGGTGAACTTAATCATGACAAAGAAGGCAGAACAAGGTGCAAACGAAGGAAGAAAAACCACAGAAAGACATGAATAATTATAAAAAATCCCCAAACCAATGAAAGTCTGTGAGTGGAAAAAACAAAAAAGTTTGGGAAATGCTGCATAGAAAAAGAGATCTTAATATATTTTGTGGTTTTGAAACAGCTATTGGATTTCTAAATGCAACTGTAATGAAACTGTTGATAGGTAAGCTGTTAGGACGCTGCATTGTGTTTTATCCCTCACACATCCTCCTCTTTTCTTGCAAAGGGGAAACTGCTCTGTAAGAAACATAAAATAATATTACTGTATTTTTTCTTTCAATGTGTAACACAACCCTAGCCAAACAAGGAAATGCTCATTTATAACAGCGGTGGGGGAGAAATTATACAAGTCCGCTCAAATGTTGCCCTAACCTTTACGCAATCGTCTGGTCTTTCAAAATAAATAGCCGTCATCAAAAGCTGGGGTCCGGCTAAAACAATTATTCACAGTTGTGAATTCATATACTACCATTTTGCCTCTTTGAGTTCTGCCATGATTTATAGTTTGTAGAAAGCTTTGAAATGGGGAGATTATTTTGCTCTCACAGGTGCACCCAGCAGTCAGCAGCTGAAAACACACACCCTCACAAGCAAAATGTGGCTTTGACACAACTCAGACCGCAACACGTCACCCCGTCCAGCACAGCGGCTATGTACTCAAACTGCGTCAACTGTGACGGATATGACTTGGCTTGCCAGACAATGGCATGATGAAGCAATCTACAGAACAACAAAAAAAGGGACAAATAGCGATGCTTTATTAGATGTAATGAAATACACTAAGCCGGTTCACTTAAAGTAGAATATCAGAACGTGCCACGCATCTGCTGTTTGGGTTCTGAAATAAAGGTTGTCATAACTGCATATAGCCAGCAGGTGTGAAAGCGGATTGCAATAAATAAAATTAGTTTTATTATTATAATTATATTATTACTATTGACGAATGGAGACTTACCAAAGGTTAGATAAAGGTTTCTATTGAAAGACAAGCAACTATATGCTTCTGTGTCTAATAAAAAATATTATAAAAAGAAGTTTCAGGTGACCAAGACTCTGTCTAGACCACAATTTAACCAGTTTTTGGACAGTTCAAACAGAAACCTCAGCTAGAGATAATGGAAAGGTTCTGTTACTTGCATACTCTGCAAACGTATGAGAGTGGTGTTGTCCAACTCCTGACAGCAAGATAAAAAAATTTGAGTTACTGCAGTGAACCACATGAAGTAATAGCTCAAATACTCCCTAATGATAACATTATTATTAGTTCTTATTGTGAAATTGGAACAGAATCCACCCTCTGGTTTCTAAAAAAAAAAATAAAAAAAATTCTGACCCATGTGTGACCTCCATCAATCATGCCACTGGTACTCACATTGTTAAGTGGCTTAAAAAAAGCTGTGTAAACTGTTGTAGGGGGTTAACCCTATATTAAATCCCGATCAGGCGTGGGGGGAGTCCCGCTGTAGTAGCACCCTTGCTCGGCCATGCAGACAAAGCTAACACTTTGTGTGTGTTCACTGATTGGTTTAATGGAGTAGAAAGAGCGGCTACGTCTGGAATGCCTCCCAACACGGCCATGACCTCCTTGGATGAGAGGGGTTACAAGTTGTGGGAGAGGACGGACCTTTCTTCACACACTGAGCAGATCTTGCGGTCACTAATGCTGAGCAGCAACACAGCAGGGTCAGAGCCTGGAAAAGCAGGCCTTTTAGATTCTGCCCTCAACAATTTTCTGAACATGGAGACTCACAAGGTTTATGATGCTTACAAAGACCCCTGACTGAACTGCAATGCAAATATTGAGGGGGACTGATGGGGGACACCAGCATTTAGTTCTCTGGATTAGAATCTTTATAAAATTATAGAACTTCCAAAAGTCTTTGAGCTACTGTAACATGCCTGTTGAATTTTAAGCATGCATTGCCACAGCAAGAATCTGTACCTGGCAGGGATCTATCCCTTTAGATAAACTGGACCACATGGAGACAGAAGCGAGATATATAACAGTGAAATAGTGTCCGTAGTTGGAACTCTAGTCTTCTGATTGACTTTATATGCTGCCAGCATGAAGCGGGGTGCAGAATGAGAAAAATGTGTAATTCTGCGTTGTTAAACGCAAATTAAACACCTCTGGAAAGATAATGTGAAACTCTTGTCGTGAATCAGACGGCACCATACCAGGTACAGCTGTGTGGCCCTGAGACAAATTCCTGCATGCAGTAAGTCACACACAGAGATGGTGGTAGAACACACACAATGTAAAAGACATTATTCATCGTCCTTTCACACTCATGGGGAACATTTTATGTCTTAATTAACTGTGATGGTGATGTTGTGACCAAAGTAAAAGAAAGACTGGGGAGTCAGGGTCCATATTTAAGTTTCAGTTTCAGTGTACTAACACACTGGATCAAAACTGAGGTCTGCTCACTGTCCACTCAGCAGCAGACCACTTCAGTTAATTGCTATACTTCAATTAAAATGCTCCCCAGGAACATAGAGCTAATCAGATCAGAGAGTAACAATGACAGGCAATTAGAGGTGCGCACTAAATCTTAGCTGCATGTGAGGTCTTGCTGCAGCACAATGTTAGCATGTGGTCTCTATGTGTGGGGTGAAATACTGCAAGGGTTTTAAAATTCCAGACAATGCGTGAATTGACACTCAAAGTATTGTTCATAGACAGCTGCACAATTTATGTACTGTATCACAGTCACAAAAAAGTTGTCTTCAGTATTAGGTCTATTAAAAACACATTTGTAGCAAAAGAGGCACACTTTGAAATACTTTTGTAAAGTTTACAGTGAACGATGTGTGAGAAACAGGGACTACAGGAACGCAGATGAGACAAAGTCCTTCTAGAAGCAAGTCATACAGTGCCACTTGGCAGCAGTCTTGACTTGCCTCTGGGCAGTTATTTGGACATTTAAAAAAAAAAAAAAAGAGGCTACCACCAAAATTAATTGGGACAGAGTCTAAATAGTAACTTTAATGGTGACTGTGATATAAATACTGCTGTACAGAATTACCAGTAAAAACCGGCCGGTGTTTCATTTTAGCTTGGCTTTGAGCAGTGTCAGGACACTCGCCATCTTTGCTGTTACAAAACACTAATATAAATTTCTATTCAGGATTTTTTTTGAGTGCAGTGTCTTTCTTGTTTAATATCTCCAGATGAAACACAAGAAGAAAGCTGATGTTATCCAGAAAGAGTGATTTTATATAAACTCTGTCTGAGCAGCAGCCAGACACAACCAAAGGAGAAGAATCAAGGACGTCAAAGAGCGTGGTTCTGCTCAGCAGTGGTGGAAAATAAGAAAGTACTTAAGTAGTTTTTGTTATACGAGGATCATGTAGACGAAAGGCCTGGGAAACAGGATTTGATCATTCGCTGTGCTTGATAAACTGCAGGCAAATGGAAACCGAGAAACTAGAGTAGTTTGACTGTTGTGGCAAATTTGCTTAAATGATTCATACATGTAGCTCCATTTTATTCAATACAGCAAACCTGCAGCAAAATATTATATTTTCCAAAGGGGGCCTGGATCTCAAGTTGAAAGTCAGATGTTGAACAGCAATTGGAAGGTAGGAGGATAAGACCTTATAAAATAAACCAGAAAAATAATTTTCCACTGGCTGCACTACATCTCTGGAGCTTTTTATAGGGGCTGCTTTTTCCAGTTTGAATTTCATGAAACAATAAGAAGCAATGCTGCTGTGTTTATATAAGTCCCTACCTTGTCCCAGCACTCAGAGGTTCCCAGGTCCATGTTAGTGAGAGACGACTGAATTAAGGCAGGTACTGCAAGACACTGACCTCAGCACTTGACAAAATGTAAAAACGACATGCAATAAAAAGACCGGAGTATGTGGCTGCTGGGGAAAAGTTTCCGCAAAGCCCACTGCTGTCTGCTGTAATAAAAACAACAAATTGTCAGAAATAATATTTAAAAAAAGCAAAAAGCTTGCTAAGGCATTTGTAGTAAGTTCAGTCAAGTGTCAGTGTATTAACTTTTAGCACTGCTAAATCCAGCAACAAAACATTTGAATTGTGCAACATCAGTCAGATTACAAAAGAACTTTTTTCCACATCGTCCTTCCTGGCACTAATGGATTACTTCTGCGTTGTTTTGCTTGGAGATTCAGGTGTTTACCAGTGATAAGAAAGGCATGCAGTATGGATATTTTGTAAACTCCCTCACTTTCTAAACACAATACAATAGAAACAGAATTGCATAAGAGTTCCAACCAGAAACATGATTCACGACTCTTCTTTTCAGTATTTTATGGCAACTTATGTTTTAATGGGATCACTGGAAGAGTGCAATTATGACTAAATCAGTCCCACCGAGTTCTGTGTGCTAAAAACAGAGAGGCTTTACAATGATTTGTCTTTGGAACACACCCATAAAAGTAAGTTATCTCTGTGCAGCTCTGTGGTATGAGCTCATCACATTTGTGCTATGTTTACCTGGCAATGGAGATTTTCAAAATAAAAAAAGTATTCCTGTGTACTTACCTCGTGAAACAGAATATAAGTATGTATATATGTCTGAAAATGAATAATCCAACTAGTTAAAAAAAGTAAAACAGTAAGGTTGTTGTCTACATTTTTAAAGAAAGAATGAAAACAGAAAGTCATCATACTTTAATAATACATACCTCTATATTTATAAAGAATGACTGAATATGGTTAATCCTATTTTTCATTTGTTTGAGCAGTGTCCTGTTTGGAGATCATCAAATAATAGACGTTTAAAGCTCACATTGCTTAGCACTACTGGGAGGAAAAGGTTTAGGTTTGTACCTGCTGTTTTTTTTTAAAAACCCAGATATGGATAACAAACGATTAGAGCCACAAAACTGGTCTCTCTTTTTAAATCATGCATAGTGTAACCACAGCCACACAATTGAAATAAATCAGTCAGACATACAGGTTTAAGGATTCACAGTATACTGCACCATTACCACATTAGAGTTCTTTCCTCTTGCAGTCACATATTATTAGACAACTAGTTTTCAAATTTGCTTATTTTTTCGTTTTTAAGCATATTTATGTACGGTAAAACCCACTTTTTGAACAGTGCACCTGCGTCTATGAATCCTTTGACTGTTCGCTCCCTGACATCTTCTAATGGCTCATTCTTGTGTTTCTGTGTTCAGATGTTTAGCCTCAACTTGCATGGATTTGTCTGAAAGACAAGACAAGGCTTTAAGAGAGATTAATGTCCTCTACATATCCAACACAGATAGTATCATTCAGGGATGTACTCCTGGAGCTCCTTGTGTCTCACTGTGGACATGCTCAAAATTCTTAGACATGTCACAAAAGAACAACATTAGTGAGGAATGATCAGCTGTTTCAGATTCTTTGCTGGTATCAGCCAAAACCAATGAAAAACATCTTTGAAGTGATTTTAGTTCATTTGGCTCATGCAGGACTTAGTAACAACAAAGACATGTTTAACAGCAAAAATTGGCAACTTAAACAAAAGTGTTTGACATATGAGTGCCACATTTTTAGCATTAAATCATCTGAGGTCAGTCTTAAATCCCATTGAGAATTAGCACTGCCTGTTCACCTATATTTGAGATAAGTGCTTCAGTACACATTCAGTGTAAACAGTACATTTCCTAAAGAGCTGCTTTAACCGATTAGAAGCAATTATTCACTGACAACATTCAAGCAATGCTCAGGTGATAAAATTAAGCACTAACTTCTCAGGTGCAATTAGAAATGAGCAACGTCGCAGAATATGGTGACTGTTTTTTTTACTGAGAGCCTTAAATTCCCTCTGACTCTGTCTTTCATTTCATGTGTTTCACAACTGGCTGGTCTTATCCATGAGTGACAAGAAGTTGGTAACGAAGCAGAATGCAGCCTCAGACCTCAATGAAAAACACATTTGTTCCTGCCTGCTTATGTGCATATACAAAAACACTAAATAAAAACCACAACCAAAGAAAATGGAGAAAGGAGATTCTCCTTCGTGGGAACAAGAGAAACCGTGGCCTTGTGTGGTCGTAATAATGAAGCAGAGGCCGTAGTTTCAACAGCTGCCTTTTTGCTGTGGTTCTGTAATAATGTTACTTTATGTATTTTATGAATTTATTTGATTCTAGAGGGAATGGAGCCAAAGGAGATTGTGCAGTTTAATTTGATATGAGAGACCATGTTACTATGTGTATACATGTATACAGTGCAAGTATAAGTGAGCACATGTGTATTCCTAGTGTGATTCATTTGCGGTGAATAAAACCAGCTGTTTCTATTGAACGGTGGCCAGGAATCCCGCGTACCCAGGGGAGTGACGGTGTAACAGACCACTGAGTACAGGGTTAGCTAACATCGCCTGACCATCCTCTGGCCAGTGTGCTGTACTTCCCTCTAAGATGACTGTTGGGCAGATCGTCACTCAAAACAATTGAATAACACTATTTCTTCCAGTGAATCATCAAAAGCTGCCCACGGAAACACAAGCATGCAGTTGGTAACTAAGCAGCTCTCACTAAAATATTTGTATCCCATCCAGGGGCAGCAAAATCCCCTAAAGTGTTCTTAATCTTTAGTGTAGGAGCTTATGTTGGGTAAGTGAAATTAAGATGAACTACTCTCCCATATGTCATTATTAGTAAACTGATGTATGTATGTGTAGTATGCTGCTAAAGTGTATTACAGGATTAGTAATAGTTTCCCCCCACGTTAGATTCATGTTGTAAGCACACGATTTTGATCTATACTCCACAATCTGGCTCTGATTTCTTTCAATTAATCTTTCAGGTTGAGTTCTAATTAGTATTAATGTTGTTTTGTATTAACTATATATCAAGCAGACAAATAAAGGTACAAAATCTTCTCAGCTTGTATTAAATTGTGATATAAAAGACCTGCAAAGGAAAGGAGGAATATTTTTTCAATTCTAATAAAAAGAAATTAAATTTGCAGTTAACAGGGCTCACAAGACTTCCTTTAATGTCATGATGCATGGTACAATTTATCATAATGTATAAAATAACTAATATTTTGCTGCATAGTGTGGTGACTTAATCAGATAGTGACACACAGTCCACTGCTAAAAGCCCATGGTAAACTTTAAGTTGTGCAATCAGGCTGTGATTGCAAGTATGATTAAAAATAATGGGTGGATAATTAGTATGCATAGAAAGTGACCGCTGCACAGGGACTATTTACAAAAAAAAAAGAAAAAAAATCATATAGGGCGCATTATAAATTGTACCCACTCCACCTTCAGGGTATTTTCCAAGCCAAACAAATGGACAAATGATCTTTAATAGCACTGACCATGTTCATTTCTAAATTAGAATCGTCCACAGTGACAGTTTATCAGCAGTCAGTGATAACTTCAATTTGATGCTCTATCCAGTTTGCACCAAACTCTATGCCTATTTACAGTATATAAAATGTTTTCAGTGTGCTGTATTAGCTCACAAGAAAACAACAGAACAGATCATTTGTCTTTGATTAGCTGTAAGTTGGAAACCATGCATTCAGCATCTCATGGAATCAGCAAGTTTTAGATCTGGAACGATCTTGGAGATTGTGGTTTCATTTCTGGGACTTAAACCAAGTCTAGCCTCTGTTGACACAAGGTATTTGTTTGTTTGTTTCTTTTTTATTAGAAATCACTCCACCCTTTGCTAGATATTGCAAACATCAAAGAAATAAAAAGTTCCCTGGCTCTGAGACTTCACAAACTCACTCAACAAACTTCCTGGCCAAGTATGCAGATGACATTCAAACGTTTGCATATTACGAAAACAGACTGTCTGATCAATTATACCATACCAACTACTGGGTTTTACAGAATGACAGCAATACAATAAAACAAACTGAAGTAAAGTCTACAATTTGGTGCCAAAGAGTAAAGATAGAAGATTAGAGCTCATGAGCTCTATGTCATAAAGTATTCAGATCTAAATATAAACACTGTTTACCAAATATTAATGCAGGCCACTGACCAGAGCAAATACATGCTTTATTATAAAACTATTATAACTATTAACGCATGTTTCATGGATCTCTCCAAAAAATCTATCAGGGAGCTGCAGCTCCTAGGAAACACCATTCCACTCCACCAGTCAAAGTGCATTTCTGATTTTCTGCTGCAGGACAGACTCAATATAGCTGTTTCCAAAATGAAATCCAAACATGTTTGGAGCTAAACTCAAAATGTCCACATTTCAAATGTCTAACTGAAAGCTTAAATTATTAAACAGATTTTTTATTTTATTTTATTGCAAACATATTTTTGCATTTTCTTGATATGCTCTGAGCAGTTCGTCAGGCCAGCCTAATAGTTTGATTTTTTTCCCTACACCAGATATTGTTTTAATTTTATGAACGCATTAAAACAAAACAAAACAAAAAGTCTTTACAACGCCCCCGATTCTCTACTTTCTTCCAAGGAGTGTATTTCTCAAATAAAGCGGTAAAGCCTGGGGGTCATTTGGGATCATGTATGCTGTTTAGCCAATTTATTGTTTTATTATTATTATGTTTTACGTCATCACCACCAATCGGGAGTAAGGTTGTATACTCAGTTGCGTTAAGTCGCTTCTTTGGAGGCTGGAATGTAAATCCAGGGGGGATTAGTGAGAACACAGTGAGCTGTAAACCCTTCAGTAGCTCTCCAAGAGGTCTCTGCCTTAGTGCGTAAAGTTGGGAAGGGGGCTTCGGACGCACTGCGCAGCACTTATTATCCTAAAGGCTCCATGTGCGTCTCCTCTGCGGGATACTTGACAAGGATTTGTGATATTTTGATGGCACTACCCGCGCGGGTCACTGACAGATGAAAACAGTGGCGTTTGGCGGATGTTAAGGCGTTTTCACTCGAGAAGATCATCTGTCCCGGAGCGCAAAAAGGGACATGGGTCAACTTTATGGTGCGACTCTTTTACCATTTGGCGCTATCTGTGTCGTTTTCCTCTGGGAATCTGGTGCCAGCTCCATCAGGACGACGCTTGCAGTGGACACCTCAGGGTAAGTCTCAGGGATTTTAGTTGTGGGTCACATATAGGCAATATTGTTTATTGTTAATGAGGGGCAGTGTGCTGATGAAACCATGTCTGCTGCGCTCATAATTAGGAGAAGTTGTATTATGTCCGTTTGTATCTTGAAGTATAAAAAGTTTCAAAAGTAATACAAATTTTTTATTTATGCTTTACGGTGGTTTTATGAATTAATGTGAGACTGAAGCTCTGCAAGTTTCTTGGCAGTTACCACTCCACTCATTACATTTGTTTGGCGTTCAATTTAACCTCAAAACAGTTATTTCATTGTCAAATTAGCATACGGTGCCAGAAATCATAACAGAGTTTAGTCTACGTTTTATGGGTTTCTGCTCTTTGCGACATACTCTGTGAGCAGCTTGTCACGGAGACCCCTGGATGAACCGCTGCAGCGCGTCTAATCTAATGTGATTTTCAAGGAAATACAAAAAGCAAAGGGAAAGTCCAAATGGTTGAAATCGGTCGCGGTGAAGAGAGCCAAATGTTGCTTGTGCTCAGACATAACATGACAGATGCTGTTAAGATGCCCGGAGAGAGTAGGTCAGGAGGTGAGGAGTGAATGGGAATGGAGCACATGCTCCTAATATTCTGTAGAAGACAAGAGGAAACCACTAAACCGCAAAGCAACAGGTTAAACACGGGATAATTAACCAGAGTCTCGTTTGTCCAAGGACATGAAAACATGGGCATTGCATCTTCAGATTTATGTTTCCAGGGTATGTGTGTTCATCGGATTCTATAACGGAGAAATGGAAATTACCGCTGTGATTGATGTCCTTCCTGCTCAAGCACATTACTACCTCTGGTAGTGTTAGTAATGGCTGTGCACACAGGAAATATGACTGTATTGAAATATTAGTCTGTTTCTTTGGCTGTGAAGTTTTTATGAAAATGTCAGAGTAGTTATTTGGGATTATGTTTCTAAATCAACAATATTTTCTGAAATTCTTCTGTTATGTCTTATGATATTGAAAATTGAAAGAAAAATGTTACCAGACAGTTAAAGTGTTGTAAGCAATATCACAAATATCAAATAAATGTTTTCCTTTAATAGTCTAACAATATCTACACTGTATGATTTATCCACTGTAAATTAGACACTAACATATTTTCCTGCCCTACTCTGTACCTTTCTTAGTCATTCTCTGTCAATACCAAGTTCACCAAAACCTTTTTAGTAAATTTGTAGTAATTACAAGTTTTAGAGTTGAAATTAACAATACAATTTCATTATCAAGTA
>VUQG01020841.1:0-13860 GCA_015106755.1 Etia nguti | reverse complement strand
TGTATTTACTAAAAAAAAAAATAAAAAAAAACCACTTTTTTTTTTTTTTTTTCTTTTTTTTTTAACTCCCAGATAAGTTTGAATTATCGTAGCCCTTTATATGTCACTCTGCTAACCTGTAAATCTGAACCAACAAAACATGGACACTAACAGCAAATGTCATTGACTGAACTTTGATGAGAGACAAAGGCTCGTCAGGCTTACCATTTCATTTCTTTGTATTTTTTTTTTCTTTTTGGTTTGAAGGCCATGGCAGAGGAAAGTGGAGATGGCGAACGAGTGAAAGTGATCCAGGATGAACTGAATGAGCTTGAGGAAAGGGCAGAAGCCCTCGACAGACAGAGGACCAAGAACATCTCTGCTATTAGGTATACAATCTACACTTATAAACATTTTACTGTGTTTAATAAAACTGATACAAACAGATATCCAAAGTTCCTGAATTAAATTACAACACTGGTTTCTTTAAATAAAATTATTGTAAACTACAGAAAAACAGCTAAATTGTGTTTTGTTGGCAGTGCCAGGTATTCTGTTTAAAACATTTTGTGCGATATGTAAATACAGTCCTTTATCATTACTCTGTAATGACCTTTTGTCACCCAGCTACATTAATCAAAGGAACAGAAGCTGGAACATTGTTGAATCTGAGAAAGCTCTTGTGGTAAGTGTTCACCTTCTTCAACAACACCATATACAGTCATCACATATATTAAATAATGTAATTATTTATCAGAAATTAAGCCATTATGTTTGGGGGGAAAAAACACACCCTTATTGCTTCCATAGGCATTAAGAGACTAAGTTGCTACCAATCAAATGTGCTGCTAATCAAATACAATTGATTGAAGAAACTAGGAATTCATAACTTTATGCTAAAATATTGACAGCATAACACCATATTAATAGATCTATGGATAGGAAAACCTTCAATGACTCAAGCATGAGGCATATAAAAGAAGGGTTTCATCTCTATAAAGTCTGTTTTCTGACACTTGGAGTCTGTTTTTGCAGCATTTTATCAAAAATGGTACATCTTCCTCAAAGTGCTTCCTCATGTCAGGTGTTTTCTTAATCTGGTGCTGCTTTAGTGTGACTGTGTTCAGTATCACTGTGGTTCACTTCAGGCAACTGCCAGCCTAAGAGTTTTATACCAACTTTAGCACCTGTCTGTCCAAGATAACCTGCAGAGGCTTAAAACCGTCACATCCTATTGCATGTGTAGTAAAAACAACATACCTATGAATTTTAATGCAGCTTTTTTGACTATACATCCCTTGATGGTGCAGGTTTCTATATACTAATTTTTAGTTAATTAATAATATACAAATAAATAATTTCCCAACAGGCTGAAGGACAAAATGCCAAAAACCAACAAATGGATCCTTTCACACGAAGACAGTGCAAACCCACCATGGTGTCTAATGTAAGTAATCTATAATAAATTTATCAGATTGGATACTTGTGCTTGTTTAAACACACTGAAATAACACGTCTCATTTTCACAAACACCTATACCTGAATAATGAAGTTGACAGTTTAAATTACGGAATTGCTATAAATAAGACTGAAGACATGCTTAATTATGTGCATACAGCATAACGGCAGTCTAAAATGTCCCTAAACTACCACTACTTCTACTTCTGTTGATCTGATCTGTCACTGTGATTCTTTTCATTTGGCAGGCCAGAGATCCGTCAGTCCATGCAGCTATTCTTGCTCACCTAAACCAGAAATATGGCTCTGGTTCAACACCAGACAATTCAAGTCCAGAGAAGAACAAACTGGTAAGCAGGACCCTCCCTGATAGCTCATAAAAATTATGCCAATGTGTGGAAAGATATTTTGAGATAAACTCAACTTTTTGAAAGAATAAACTGACTTCAGAACTGTAGTGCTTTTTGGTGAATTCATGATTTATAAGCTGTCATAGTTAAAATAATGAAAACAAAACTGTTATTTTAGAATATGGCAAAACTATAGTAGAAAATAATTTCTTTTCCTTTGAGGTCTTATTAAAATGAGATTGGACTGGAAATGAGTACTAACCTGAATTGTACCTCTTTATCCTGAAGAAATCTTACAGCTTTCTTTACTTTCTCTGTTTTAGGGTCAAACAAACCAGAAAGACAAAGATGTCCCGAAGCCAACCACTGACCTCTCGGAAGACTTGTTTAAAGTTCACGACTTTGATGTAAAGATTGACCTACAGGTTCCCAATGCAGGTGAGACCCTCGTTTTAACCTCATGTGTTTTGTGGTACTGTTGAAGCTATACAGCCTAGATGTTCTGCTTACTTTGAGCACACGGTGAATGCTAGTGTGTATCACAGTGAAATAGTGAAGTTGTGTAATTTTGCTCTTTGCAGAGGCGAAGTCTCTGTCTGTGAGCTCTAACGCGTTGCCAGTGAAGGACGGCGCTCCCCGCAGGTCCCTCAACCTGGAAGACTACAAGAAGAGGAGGGGGCTGATTTGATGTGGCAGCACCTCATCAAGAACCCACATTGCATGTGTAAGCGAGAGTTGCGCGCGTGTGTGTGAGTGAAAGTGAGAGACTGGGTGTTTGTGTGTAAGAGCGAGAATGTGAATGACTCCTGAAGGATGTGTGTTTGAATGATGATAATATAGACTGTTCATCCAACACAAAGGAAATACTGATTAAACGGAGACAACATTTTTCTCAAAGGATCTTTCTCGGGAAAAAGAAAAAAGAAAACCTTGTCCAGATATGTTTTTTTTTTTGTTTGTTTGTTTTTGTTGTTTCTGCATTCGCAGACAAACTTGTATACTGAGTTTGTTTGTGTTTTTTTAATGTATTTAACTTCTCGCCTACTCTTCTGGATCTTCTGGAGTCGACTCCCCCCTTTTTTTTTTTTTTTTCTTTTCTTCTTCAAGAGGACAAAGACGACATGGCACTTGTGGATTATTACCTTGAGCAAGGAACCTATCTTAGATGATTTAGGTTGTTTAGGCATTTTAAAGTCTATGGACATCTTCGGATTTGACCAGCTTGTTCTCATCAGTAATAAATTTAAAATAGTGCATTTTCCCCCTCTGTATGTATGAACATCTGCACTTGCAGTCCATCCTAAATTTCAACAGCATTGTGGTTATTTGCAGAGTTTACACTATCATCATCTCTGACTTAACCACAGTGTTGGCCCTTCATGACAAATGTAAAACGTCCAGTACAGGTCAGCTGGACATCTGTCACTTTTTAATCAACCTAAATAAAGAGGAACTCTTTTTTTATGGCCGACCTTATTCTAAGTGTTGCTTCATTTTTGGTTTCCCTCGGTTGGTTGTTCATGGGATAACTCCCGTGCCCTCAACTCTCAGAGCAGATTCTATGTGTTATCGATTGTGTCCATAGTCAGTTCCTGTTTTGATGTGGCATGCCATGTAAATATGCATTTTTGAGTGAGTGCGGAAAAAAATAAAGGGGCACTGTTTCATAACTTCTGTGTCATTTTGTCTCTCTTTTGCATGGACTGCAGATGAGGGCAAATGGATATACAAAGTTAGAACAATGTTTCCAAGTTTCAGGAACTGGAGTTAGAAGTAATCATCAAGAAATTTAAAGAGAACCATACCGTACAGAACAAGCTCAGCAGAGGTAAGAAGAGAGAGATTTCAAAGACTGGAAGGAAAACTAGTGAAAGTTGTGTATGAAGACAACTGCCAAGACATGAGCAAATGAATTGTGCCCTCAAAGAAGACAATCGCATTCGATTCTATGCTAGTGCCCCAGTCAAAAGTAAGAAGGCAATTAACTGACAAGTGTTATTCACCATTCAATGACAAATGAAGCCAGCTCAGCAACACTAAATGGTCCCCAAAAAACCAAGAAGACAGCTAAAGGGCATGACAGCTCAAGGAGGCAGGCATATCATTGTCAAGGTCTGCATTTAGGAGATGCCTACAGAGGATTTACAACAAGGTGCAAACCACTGATTACACGCAGGAACAAAAAGGACAGATTAGAGTTTGCCAGAAAACTCTCATGTGTGCAGTTCTGAGAAAAAAAAATTTGAACAGGTGAAACCAAGAGGAACTTGTACCTGAATGATGGGACAGAAAAGTATGGAGAAGCGCTGAAGCATGCCACATCATCCAATGTAATGGAAATAATATTACAGCATGGGCCTGCATCTAATGAGGCTTTTGGTAATGTCCATGGGTTCTATAAAGAAGGTCATTTGACTACAGTGGACTAAAACAAACAAAAAACCAATTATATATATGTATGTGTGTATATATATATATATATATATATATATATATATATATATATGCTCTCCATTCATTTATTACAGTACAAGTCCTCAACAGAGGTGAGTGCTGCGCTTTGGAAACTCCTTTGGTTAATTTTCGATCAGGCTTTTCTCAAGGCGCTCTGTTGTCGGGTCCTTATTTGCAGCGCTTCCTGGTCCACGTATTGAGAGGATCACCAACATCCTCCTTGACAGATGATGATATTTGACTTTGTTTTCCAAGCAGTTTTACTCTTTCACTCTGATCTGTTTAACATCGGTGGCAGCCAGGTAACCGGAGACACCCTGAGACTGATACCTCTTGTCAAACGGTACGTTTAAATGTTTCCTTTAGCAGCCAGCTAGCCTGTTAGCCGCAGCACTGATGGAGTTGATGCTGAACAACTGTGTTTACATTGTTTTACGATAACGTTAGAGTTAAAACACCTCCAATAACCCCCCTTTGTTCATTTATGTTTAACAAAAAAAGCGTGGTGTCGTTAAAAAATAATATCTGATTAAATTTCACTGGTTAGCTCTTGGTTATAGCATGCTAGCTGTGCAGCATTTGTCGCAGGGGGAGTTTTGAGTCCTGAGTCGAACTTGACAGGCTGCTCACAAAGCTGGAAGAGTCCCAACTTTAACTGTCTACAATTTGTTGCTGCGATCCCGTTTATTTAATATAAATCGATTCGCAGTTTTACTTCCCACCTAGCTCAGTCCTGTCTAGTTTCAAGGCCATCCTCAGAATGCATTTATTGCCACTGCTTTAGAAAATATAACGATTTTAAAGTTCTTCATCTCCGGGGTTCTCAAAGTGAATAACGTACAGTATAAAAAAACAAGGTGCCATGGTGCATTACAGTAATCATGCTTGATTTTGGACATTAATTGCAATTGGATAAAAAACAACAACAAACAAACTGTCTGCTTTTGCTTTGATGGACCAGTAGTGCCTACCAGAGGGCAACAGGTCAAACAGCAGTGTCCAGCGTGAGAACTGTTTTGAACCTCTTGAGTGGATTCTTGCTTTTGCAATTGCTTCCAGAAAGGGAAGAGCACGGACATTGATCTTTTCTGTTGTCTTTATAACCCTGTGGATAACTTTTATAGCTGCTGCAAAGCAGCTGGCATACTGCAGTGTTACCAAAAGTAGTTTCTCATCCAGACTGTTAGTCTTCAGAAACCTTAGGAAGCAAATGCGCCACTGAGCTGTCTTATCTGCAGCTGTTGTGTTGGCAGACCAGGTGAGGTTGTCAGCAATAGAGGTCCTGAGAAACCCTCTCTACAGAGCCTTTGTTGCCAGCCAGGGGGAGGGGGTTTGCTCTGCTCTTCCCGAAGTCTACAGGAAGACATCAGAGAAGAATTATAGATCTAGTGAAGGAGGACATACAGTGGTGTGATGTGACAGATGAGAATTTTAGAGAAAGAGGGGGATGAAGGCAGAAGATCTGCTGTGGTTACCTGGGCTGGTAATAGCCGCACCAGAAGTTGCTCTGTCATGCACAGGTACAGTTAGGCAGTGTATCCTGAACTTTTGAAACTAAAGGCCTCGCTGGATGGTATCTCAGTGGTGATAATGGTGAGGGGAGGTGAAATGCTATTTTAGTTAAACTGCCTGTCTAGATTTAGCGTCTGTCATTGCCATAGTGACCTTTACGCCACCACTGACCTTCCTTATATTGTTAAATAGAAATCCAAGAATTTGGAAAGTAAATAAATACATTATCTATCAAGTAAATCTTTATATGTTGCTGTTTGTCTCTCTTGCTAGGTTGCAAAATGTCTTGGTTTACTGACTTGGCTGGGAAAGCTGAAGACTTCCTGAATAAAGTGGACCAGGGAGCTGCTACTGCCCTGAGCAAAGGGCAGGAAAAATCATCCTCCTTTTCAATAGCCTATGGAGAAGAATCCACTGCTAAAACTGACTACAACTCTGCAGGGTACAAGACCAACCCAGCTGTGACACATCATACCTATGCATCCTCTCATGATGCCCAGAGCTACATCTCTGCCGCAGCTGGCAACATCAAGAAATCTAATGCAACCATGCTGGCTGGGTCTTCCAACGTGACCAGTACACCCTTGAGTTCTGATAGCAGCGCTCCCAACACTGGCAAGACTTCATCTGGGTTTGTGAGGCCCAAAAAGAGTGAGCAGAACGTGGACGATGACATGCTTTTTGATTTTCTGAATAGCTCTGAGCCTCAAGTCAGCAGTCGGAGGGATTCAAGAAAGGAGCTTGTAAAAGTGGTAGAGGCCCAAAACCCAACATCTTCCGCTTCCATCACTTCTTATACCACCCCATCAGTCCCCTCCACACCTCCTTCCACCCGGGGTGTATCAAGAGCTTCAAGCATGAGCTCATTATCTGCTCACAGCATCAAAACAGAGGACAACTCTGCTAAAGAGCAAGGCCAAGGTATGAGCAAAGCCAACAGCCCACTGTCTGACTAATTAACAACACTCAAACATTTTTTGTCTTTGAAGGAAATAAACTTTATTCATAGGAGAAGAAAATTTCTGCTTACAGTTAAGACAGTTTTTTAAAGCTTTTTCACCTTTATTGGCACATCAATGCATTTTTGTCACATTACTTCTACTGATAGGCTCTCATGACTATGAGAGAAAGATTATTATTACCGGTATTATTCAAACAAAGGTTGCTTTTATGTGCATGCTGAATCCTGAGCATGCACATGAAAGCAGCCTTTGTTTAAATAAATCAGTGATAGCATGCACTAATTTTCAAAGATTTAAAGAGTATAGTGAAAATGGAGTGAATAAACACATGAAAAGAAACTAATAATTGGTCACTTGGTAAGATAACAGTTACCTTCAAGAACATTCTGGTTTGTAATTACATATTGAAATAGCCAATTGCTTGAAGGGGTAAAATGATTTTACAACAAAATAAAGGTCTTTAAAGAAAGTGAATAAAACCAGTGACTACTGTGCCACAGTTGTAACTCAACTTTTTTATATGAAACCCAGTAAAAACAAGAATCAATGTTTTTATTAGTAAATCTTTGGTTGAAGAGCTGAAATTAATTAAAGGGGTTTAAGAATTGAGTCAGAGGTGTACTTACAGATAGTCTCCATAATCGCTCATAAGCTCTAGAGAACTTGTTTGCTTTCAAAGCTCATTTCAAGTTACGTGGTTCTTGCAATTTTGAAAGACTTGCTGTTGGATTTCAGTGGGTAAAGAGTAAAGAATATTATTAATACAGTACAGAACTGTAGCATCTGAATAAAGATGGATGGTATATTTTCTTATAGAGGGTGCAGTATTGTTAATATGAACCACACGGGACCTAATACTGAACCTTGTGGGACTCCTTTTTAAAATGTTAAATTTACCACCTCCCAATAAAGAATTAACCCACTTAGCGTCCAAAATTTGACAGGGAACCTTAAAGTACAATGGTATGAAATAAGATCATTTTAAAATGCTTTATTATACCAGTTTGTTGCTGTTTAGCAGTATAACATACGAGCTACCACACTTATATCTGTAAATGCTGTTCTCTCTTCACTCTTGCCTGGCCACCACAGACTCACCTGAGAGTTCAGACTCAGGCTTGGCTGTCCCTCAGGAGTCTAGCAGGCAAGAGCCTCCTCCACCAACAGAAGAACCACAGAACCAGATCCTGTCCAGCCTGCGCCTAGAGAACCAGTTGCTGCGCAGTGAGGTGGCCTCCCTCAATCAAGAGATGGCTTCAGTTATCCAGAGAGCAAAAGACTTACAAGATGGTTAGCAAAAAAGCCAAAACTGAAACCGCAAATGGCACACATTCACATATCTACACCTCTTCCTATGATTTTTTTTTTTTTTTTCTCTTTTAGAGCTAAACCAGGCCCGTCTACGTGCAGACAGATGGAACTCGGAGCAGTCTCAGACTGACCGAACGTTACGAGAACTTCGGTCACAGGTCGATGACCTAACAGAAGCTCTCTCAGCCAAAGACGGTCAACTTGCAGTCCTAAAAATCAGACTCGATGAAGCCGATCAGCTTCTAAAATCCCGCAGTGCTGCATTAGAGGAGGCACAGAAGGAAAAGTCAAAGTATGCTTTTTGCAGCCAAAGTCTGAAATTACACTAAACTTATAAAGAGCTGATTTAGATAGCATTTTCTTGTCTTGTTTGATTTTTAGAATTATGCAAGACCAGACAGAAGGGAACAGCATGCAGTCCCAAGCTCTGGAAACCTTACAGGAGAGGCTGCGAGAGGCTGAACTGGCGCTCAGAAGAGAACAGGACAGCTACCGGCAGATGCAGGTGCACATGATGCCATTCATTTTCTGTATTTACAACGGTTAAATATAGACTGGTCATATGGAAATGATGAGACTTAACTCTCTGTTCTTGTGTAGACTGAATATGCTGGCCGGCTCTCTAAATTGGAGGCTGAGAGGCAAACCCTTGCAGAAACAGTGACTGCAGCTGAGCGGCGAGCAGCAGAGGAGAAGTTCAAGGTCGACGACTTCCAACACCAACTAAAAAGTGCCAAAGCTGCAGCCGAGTCTGCCAAGCAAGAGTTACAAGACTATAAACACAAAGCTTCACGCATCCTACAAGTAAGGCTTGTGGAGGCTTTCCAGAAAAAACATTTCATTGAAAGCTTTACCCTGGAGTAAAGTATGGCTACAAACTATCTCATCATTAAATGTTTGAACTTTTATTTAATACTTTTAAATGTTTGTTTAGTCCAAAGAGAAGTTGATCAGCAGTCTGAAGGAGGGATCTGGTCTAGACGCTCTGGACGGCAGTGGGACCATGGCTCTGGAGCTTGAGGAGCTGCGTCATGAAAAGGACCTGCAGAGGGAGGAAATCCAAAAACTGCAGGGGCAAGTTCTTACTCTGAGGACTGAAATACAGGTGAGACACTATAAGCAGTAGGAAAAGGAAAAATTACTTACCAGCGAGAGAGGCCAGTAATTCAGTGGAGGAATTTTTGCTTACAGGATTTGGAGAATCAGGCGCTGGCAGAGGCAGAGACGTGGAGGGAGCAGCAGGCGCAGTTACAGGAGCAGCAGGCCTTACAGAACAGGGCAAAGCAGGAGGTAGAGGCTGAGGTGGAGCGCTACAAACAGGTAAAAGAGAGTGACAATAATAATAATAATAAGCCTAAAATGATAAAAGCTGTGCACTAACTGTTGTTTAGACTAACTTAATCTTTGTGCTTATAGGAGCTGCAGTACCTTGAGGAAGAGCACCATCGAGCCAAAACCACTCTGCAGAGTCGAATAAAAGACAGAGAAGATGAAATCCAAAAACTCAGGAACCAGGTCAGTCACTTTAAAGTTATACAAAACAAGTGAGGAGTCTCCTTCCTGGATCAGGACTTAGGGAACATTTGCTTTGTGTCTATTAAAAAAAACTGAATAATAATATGAATTTCCTTTTGCAGTTGACCAACAAAACACTCAGCAGCAGCCAAACGGAGCTGGAGAACCGGCTCCACCAGCTGACGGAGACACTGATCCAGAAGCAGACAATGCTGGAAGCTCTTGGCACGGAAAAAAACTCCCTCGTCTTTCAGCTGGAGCGCCTGGAGCAGCAGCTGAAGAATACTCAGGGAGGACAAAGTGGAGGGCCGGCCATCAACATGAGCGGTTTAGAGGGAGCAGGTAGGAGAAGCTGTCATTTACCTTTTGTTTTGGTAAATGGGACCTGTTTCGAACAGTTGTTTTATTAATAAACCTAATATATAATATATACATTTACATTTCTCTGTTTTGGACTGTCAGGGGCACGACAAAGAAACACACCTGTGCTTTTCAGTGACCAGGACAGTCCAGGAGTGTATGGAAAAGTACGTAAGGCAGCCAGCACAATTGACCGCTTCAGGTAAGCTTTCACTATTCACCGTTATACTGTGCTACAGTTCCATTGTTTTACCAGTGAAAAACTGTTCACTGTGACCAATACTTTTACGTCTAACAGCATAAGACTGGGAATCTTTCTGAGGCGCTATCCAATGGCCAGAGTTTTTGTCATCCTATACATGGTCAGTGTTAATATTGAAATGATATGAACCTTCGTTCAATGGGAGAGTGCTCAGTAACTGGTAAAGTGGTTTGTAACATCTGGAGTTTATTCATGATCTTTTTTATTTTTTTTTCTTTGCAGGCGGTACTGCACCTGTGGGTCATGATTGTTCTTCTCACCTACACACCAGAAATGCATGGTCGTCCTGATGGAAGATAGAAGGCCTGAGTTTTATGGTTGGGTGTTTAAAGATGTTTTCATTGGCCTTTAATGTAAGGAAGCTGCTGGAATATGGGCTCTGGGACCTCTCCCTGTTTTGCACAAATATGCTATGAATTAAAAGACATTTCCTCTAATTTCTTCTATATTGTTTCCAACTGAAGGTTGATAGCATTGAGTTTTAAAGTAATTACAGAGTGATATTGTGTTGGTGGTCTCCTAAACGGACATGAATCAAAAATTGTGTTGGTTTCAGAGAGATTGTATTTAACACTATGTACAAAAAAATAATCTTTTAATAAATGAATTAGAAGAAACAACAGAGACTGGCTCTTCTCTGTCACATTGTTTGAGTCACAAAGCAACAGAAAGGGAACCTTCACAGATCTTCTTCACAACACTCAGTTTAAAAGTCTTTGAGGAGTGAAAACGATACGTCCAGATGAACAGAATCAAAATTCTGGGGGCTATGAAGAACACAAAAGGATGAATAGAGGATGATGTGATAACACAGTTTGACAGACAAAAAAAGTATTTTCGCACCAAAAAGATGGTTCCCAAAGAGTTGTTAGTTGAAAACTCAGAATATCCTGACATTGTGAGCAATGTATCCTTGAAAAGTTTCATAAAACTGCAGAACAAAAAGAATAAGTCATGGGCCTGCCTACGGCAGACAAACAGTATCTGAAGGTCATGTCCTTCAGAAACAGGAAAGACGGCAAAGACCTGGCACAAGACGAGAAATGGTTGCAGTGGAAGGGCGGCTGTCAAGAAGGGGTTTTGAGAAAGGTAAACAAGGAGAAAGGCTGAGGTATGCCAAATTAAGGAAGAACTGGACTGAAAATCTGTGGCAACAGTTCTAATAGAGTGATGAATCCAGGTGTGAAATTTTGGGTTGAAATCATCATTGATGTGTCAAGAGAGAGGTACAGCAGTGCCTATCCACAGCCATCGGTAAACAGTGAAGGCTCTGTTGTGGTTTGGAGCTCCACTTCATTCAGTGGTGTTGGGGATCTTGTTAAAACTGATGGAATTATGAATACAGAAAAGTACAGTCACATTTTGAACCACCATGCCACCATCTGGAAAGCATCTGATAAGCAGCGACAATGATCCTAAACACACTGCCAGTGTAGTAAGAGCATACCTGGATAGGAAAACACACAGTGGAACACTATCAGACATAGACTGGCTTCCCCACAGCCTGGGCATCAACATTATTGAAGCAGTGTGGGATCATCTCCAAACACAATGGAGCAAAAGGCTGTCCACATCCAAAAAGGGCTTTGACTGTCCTTCAAGAAGTCTGGAGAACCAAAGACTGTCTGAAGAAATTATAATAAAGCTTACCTAAGACACTTCAGGCTGCTTTGAAGAATAAAGGTGATCAGACCAAATACTGAGTTTCAAGCTCATTAGAAATCTACAAGCTCTGCTTTTCCCTTATACACTGTTTTTCATGCATGCATTTCGGTAAAGCTCTTTCCCATAAGCTGAAAATATTGAGTGGAAGATGTAAGCACTGTTATAAATTAACTGTAACTTATTGCTTATTTGACAATAATTAATCAACTATCTTAATAATATTTTACATTTTATGAAAAGAAGATTATAGTACTAGTATAGTGTATTTTGTGGAATATACACCGTTTATAATAAACTATTTAAATGAGACTGCAACGCTTGGTGTTCTTCTGGACCTTGAACGCACCTTCAGTGTGTTGGTCCTCCAGTATCCCACAATGCACCGCTGTCGTGTTCGGTGTCCACGTCAAACTTGACACCCTTCGCCACGGTCGAGTCGATAATGGCTGCAGTCGAGGTGGCACTTTTGGGTCGCTGCGGTGTTTAGACTTGCCAAAAAAACCGCTGAATATTCCGCTCAGGGCGACCGCAGACGACACAGACTCCAACATAAAGTCGTCATCTCAGGTATTAGCTGTCAGACTTTTAATATAATGTCCGCGGGTCTTCAGGAACTACTCCGTGTGGACGATCAGCTGTCATTAGCCGGGTTCTGTGCTTGCTAAATGAGCCTCTGTCCGTTTGGAAAGCGACTTTGTCACGCAGGAAAGAAATTGGATTTTAGAATTTACGGGTCCCCCGCGGCTGAGAGTCTCCAGCTGAGCTTGATGAGCGAGCTAGCTGTATTGTCTTTCGAGTCTAAGCTAGGCTAGCTCTCCTGTTCTCCTCGGCCCTGCTTTGTTTTTGTTTGGTTTTTGTCTCCTCCGAAGATGTCATCGTGGTTGGGGGGAATCGGCTCCGGCCTCGGCCAGTCTCTGGGCCAGGTTAGTGGGAGTCTGTCATCTTTCACCGGGCAGATATCGAACTTTACCAAAGACATGCTGCTGGAGGGTGTAGAAGAAGTTGGAGGTAAGTTTGTTTGTGTTCCTGGTTTGATCCGTGCGATGTCCACATCACCTTTAAAGCACACCTGAGTGAGCCGTTTTCTACACCTGTAGGAGACATGGGTTTCAGTCTTGTTATAGGTCCTATAACCTCACTGTAATAAACCCTTACTAAAGCTCATAAACGTCCAAAAGTAGTCCCTCAAAACGTTTGTCTTGAAGGCATTAAAAGTCAAGTAGACACCAGAATAGCTTTAATATCAAATTTATATTTTTCTGTAAATTGACGTTAACTTAGAGTTAACTTACTGGCATCTAGAAACGGGCATCTGCCATGATATAAACAGGCAGAAACTGCCCAGTTCCAAATTATTAGGTACAAGTAAAACCTGTGTTGTCTAATACATCAGCCCTGGTTCAAGAGCATTTTCAGTGTTCAGTTTTGTGTTAAAAGATGGATTTGTTTAACTTAATGGTTATATTGCAGTTACTGGTTATATTGCAGTGCATTTCCTCATTTTCAGATGCGACAGAAAGAGCAGAAATGCATAAATTGCTTGTTTTGCCTGACCCACACAAGATAATACTTGTGGAAATAGACATTTTCATCACAAAGAAAATCTGAACTTTATGGTAGCCCCTCAGCTCTGAATTATACTTTCACTGAGCATTTTGGATATGACACAACAGATAACAGACACAACTGACTTTTGTCGAAAGAAATTCAGAAAATACTGTAGTACTGCTCCGTGCTTTTACAAACATTTATATCAGGATAAGAAACGAGACGCACTGCAGCACAGCTCACTCTAACACCACCACAAACTCCAACCTGAAGTTGAATCGTCTTCTCTGTATAACGATTTAAACTTTACTGATATCACGATTACAGTAGCGCTGTTGTGTTAAACTCATTTTCAGCTTAGAGTTTCTCTATAAATTGTCAAATCAGTGTGTAAATGTACAGGGTGGGCCATTTATATGGATGCACCGTAATAACATGGGAATGGTTGGTGATATTAAAGTCCTGTTTGTGGCACATTAGTATA
>VUQG01020840.1:0-12881 GCA_015106755.1 Etia nguti | reverse complement strand
CCACAGTCTAGGGGCCACAGTGGCAAAAGCTCTATCACCCTTAGTTCTCATCTTAGTAGGTTTTATAGCAAGTAAGCCCTGATCAGATGATCTCAGGGACCTGCAAGGGACATAGGGCTGTAGAAGATCAGAGATGTAGGCTGGTGCCAGTCTGTGCAAAGCTCTATAAGTCTATACCAGGATCTTAAAATGGACTCTAAATTCAACAGGAAGCCATCGTAGCTGAGATAGCAATGGTGTCACATGTGAATATTTGGAGGATTTGGTCAAAAGCCTAGCTGCAGCGTTTTGCAGAACCTGCAGACGATTCAGAGACACATAAACAGCGAGTTACAATAGTCTAAGCGTGAGGAAATAAATGCATGTATAGCAATCTCCAGTTCAGAGCGAGATAAAATAGGGCTTAGCTTAGCCACATTTCTTAAATGATAAAAACAAGACCAAACCAGAGACTTTACATGACCATCCAAAGTGAGTCGAGTCAAAAGTGACACCTAAATTCCTGATAGAGGATTTAACATACACCGAGAGAGGACCAAGGGCTTTCACTATCTGGGGTAAAAATCTGTTAGGAGCACATACGAGGATTTCAGTTTTCCCCTCGTTGAGTTGGAGGAAATTTACAGCCATCGAATGTTTGGTAGAATTCAGGCAGTCATCTTGGGGCTTAAAAGAAATGTACAATTGAATGTTTGAGCCATCACGCTCGTAGAATCCACTCACCGAGGGAATAAAAAGCCAGCCGGCAGAAGAGTCTGGATAAACCCTCCTAAGGGCAGCACGGTCTCAAAGAGCCGGGCCCAGCATATCCAAACAGGGTCGTGGAAAACAAGTCCCCCTCCATTGAGAGCGTTTCTGAGCACAGGAGACGAGGCACGCTCGGCGTCGCTTACCAGCCAGACCCTGCTGCCAGTAAAGCCTGAGCTTTACCTGAATACCTGCTATTCTCCCTCTCCTTCTCCGTGGTCTAGAGGGACGCCGAGATCGCCTGACGAGGATCCAGCTAATGGTGGAGGGTGGAAAATGCCGAAGGAGGAGGAAGAGACATCGTGAGGCATCATAGAGGATCGGATGGATAGCAAAGCCAGGCGATCATACACCAAGGCAGCCAATACCTCGTTAAAACTAAGTGAGAACAGCAGAGCAGAAAAAAATGACACAAAAATAAAGCAGGACAAACTGCAGCCGGCAGCGGCAGAGCCAAACACAGGTGCCATCATACCGGAAGTGATCACCTGCGTTTTCAGCGGGAGAAACGTTCTGTATTGCTTGACTACTGCAATGCATTGTGGGGGCAAGAACCCTAAAAGGAGGGAAAAGTAAGAGGGAGGTCAGCCATTAAACTGATGGGCTTCATTTGGATTTAAGACTCCTGAGCTGGAGAAACCTTCATATTTCTGTGGTAAATATTAATGGTTATATTTTTTTATTAAAATTTTGTTAGTCCCCCTCCTCGACTCAGGACCATCTTGCACTGAAATAACAGTGCTCACCATTGAGCCACAGCGCTTAGCCCTTTAGGTGATGATGAGCCATATATGGTTATTTGAGTTTTATCGAATAAAGGGACAAAAGTATATCCAGTGATATACTCTAGGATGGAAAATCTGAATTTCCAAGTATTTCTATTAGTGTTCCACAGCAAGCAGATAACTATGAAATAAATAATTCTGCGCTTAAATAATAAATTGTACAATAAATTTTGCATTTGCAAATTAATTCACAAATTCATTTTTTCATTATTTTATTTATTCAAACATAGTAAAATAATTTATTATTTAGTAATTTAATTAAAAATAAAAACATTATTTTTAAATCAATATTTCAAAATGAATTATTAATGCATTAATTAATACTTCAAATCAAAAACGAATTCACAAAAAAAGAATCAAACTCTCAATAAATACCTCATTTTAAAAACCATTTTCGAATTCCAAATTAAAAAACTGATTTTCAAAATCGTTTTTAAAACACAATTTCAAAAAGACAAATAAGTAAATGGATTTTTTTTTAAAAAGACTAGCTGTCTGTTCTCCCATTGCTTATATCACTGCCCTCTGCCAAGACCTGAGATGACACCACTAATTTTAATTCATTTTTTTAAATATGTGAGATTAATTCTCAACTGGACATAAATGATGATCAAAGTGTACTTTTATTTTTTACATGATACCTGTCTTTATGAATTCAATTAATTACCTGAATCTTAGCATTGAATGCCAGGTATATTCCATCAGTACAATTTAAGCATTCACTGCACCTACAGTACGTGAATGCTGTGATATATAAAGTAAATGATGTGGAAGAAGTTTTCACAGAGGTCATAAAGTAATTAAATCACTGCTGATAGTTTGGTTGTTTATATTTTCAGGTGTTTTTTTTATCTGTCTGTAGGTTTGTTCCATGACAATTTGGACTCCTCTAGGAGATGAGGACACACCCACATCTGTTCCATACCACAGTCATGTTGTCCTCCATAAATAACAAAAAGCTTAAATAAATAGTTGTATGCTTACTGACATCTTAAAAGGTACAAACTAATTTAAATGAAGAAAATTCAAAGAAAGTAAAATATTTGTACATTTATAAATACTTCAAGATATGTATGACATTTTTGTTTGTATATTTATTAATCTATTTACATTGATTACCGAGACAGAATCAAGTACTTACAAGCAGATGTGGATGATTATGATGGCTACAGATTTACTTGTTAGCCCTAATACGTTTTTTCATTCTTTAATTCTTTCGATCACAAAGCAATTATCAAAATTATAAATCAATACATTAAAAACACATATTACAGATTATATTGTAAACTCCACTATAGAACACTTGCTATATATTTATACAACCAAGAAATATTAAAAGATTTGTATGCATGTTGTGCTGGACAGCAGTCACAGATGTCAAGTGAAGCATCCTGTGAAATAATAGCGCATGTGAAATCGCAGACGGCATAACAGATATTTGTATTCTGTCCGATTCTAAGTGTAGTTACATCATTCTGAGGAGAAACAAAGAACCGCAGCGATCCCACAGCATTACCTAGTCTGTGAACGGAAATACGACTCTGCGCCTTCAAAATAAATGCCCGAATCTTTTCAGCGCGGGTCTTCGCATACTACGGTTACATGTCAAAGTGACGTTGTTACTGCAAAACAACATGACTTAACTTTGAAGGAAGCGATTAAATATTGTATTAAGGATGGGCTTATGCATCTCTCTGTTAGATACAATCTGCTATAATTAAATAAAGTTAAACTGAAATGCAAACAAACAAACAGATAAATGAATGAATTAAAAAAACAACTAATTTTTGTTTTACTTCCCAAGCTTTTCCTATGAAAGAGGAAATCAGTGCTGTTCGTGTCTAGTTTTTGTAATTTGATAGTACTCAGTCTTCGCACAGCAGGCAGTTTAAATTTCCACCCAGGCCCTTCGCGACAGAATCACAGCTGTAGTCAGCAGTAAACCAGGAAGGGAAAAACGTAGGTCAATGAATTCACTACAGCCCGCTCTGACTGGGCAGGACCATGGATCTGTGTTTAACATTTAAACCAACCGGGACACTAAACGTCATTTTGTTCACAGTTAGCTGTGGTCATGCATGTGGGGTTTGGTTTGGTTTGCTCCTCTGTAGGCTGGCGGATAATGTAACGGGCTGAAGGCGTTTTTGGATGCTGCAGGGTGCGCGCTGCGGATTCACATCCAGATGATCCTCCATTCATTTTCCCGTTTTTTGGCTCTCTAACGAGAGACATGCTGTTTCGATCCCGCACCCAGCTGATCAGATGATTCTCAACTCTGTTCACAGTGAGTCAGTGTAAGTGATTTCTGTACAAATACAACCAGGGGCGGATCTAGAGAAATTTTCTTAGGGTGGCATAAAAATCAAATGGGGTGGCAAAATCAAAGCAATTTCTTTACACATATGGAGGTGTTACAGTCTGTAATATGCATTATATATGGTTAAAATACATCAAATGCAGTAAGTATACACATTTTTCTTACATTCTTATTTTCTTTAGCCCAAAAATTGGAAAATATCAGTTACATAAAACAAGTCAATGTAAATTTTATGTACTGTATAGCCTGTATAATAAATAAGCATGTAGCCCAGTAAGTATAAAATCCAGAAAGCTACACAACATGAGATGGTTTAGTTAGAAACTTGAGTTTCACACTCCTTTTTTTTTATTATTAGAAATTAAATCTACACAAACTCTGCACTGTCATGAAAAGATTTTTCACCAGAAATTCAAACCTAATTTTTCATGATTTATTGGGGGTCCAGGGTATAACTGGCCATTTTTGACTACTTTTCATTTTACCTTTGTATTTCACCTTTTAAAACTATTTACCTTATTTACCTTTTTTAAACCAATTTTTTTCAGCACAATCTGAATTTACAGTTATTTTTTCATTGACATACTGTATTAACACAATTGAGCTAAAATCACACAAAACCCCCAAATCTAAGTAGAAAAAAGTTATATTTTGTAACTGTAAAAACCACAAACATGTTTAGCTAATCTCCAAAAGTTGATTATGTTCATCAACTTTTGGAGATTTACTTACCTGGATGATTGAGCATGCATCAACATGTTTAGCTAATTATTTTCATAACATGAAATGCAAATCTAAACTGCAAATTTTAAAAACTTGTGCACAATTTTTGCATAAATAAAGTTATAAACAACTATTTATCTAAAGATGCAGCCAATGCCTCAATGTTTTTTTTGTACAACTATTTAAGCCTACTACTACAACTAAAATTACAGAACAATGAGGTGTCACAGTAAGATGCCACACAAATTATTTGTGCCACTCCAAAAAAAATACTTTCTGTCCACCGCAAGACAGAGGAGAACATCACAGGCCTGAAACCTGCGGGTCTGACAGCAGGAGGTGTATCGCTCCTGTTTCCCACCTGGAGACAGCGTAATCTGCCTTTGGTGGCTTTTTGGCAGCAACTGTGACATTCAGCAGTGCCCTCACTGTCACACAAAACAAAACAATGACTACACTACACACTAACTATACACTCCAAACACGCTAAACATCACAAATCTCTCACATCTCAAAACTCACTGTCGATCTCTCCTCTTTCTCGCTCGCACCGTCACTCCTAATACTCTCTCACCTTCCTAAGGTCGACATGGAAACATTTTCCCACCAATAGGAGAGTAGTGGCATTTTTTTTTTTTGGTCATTGGTTTTTTCTGCTGTCCTTAGAAAATGCAGTTTTTACAGTTTCTTCTTGCACAAAACGTGATGATAATATTAAAAAAAAAAAGCATCATGTATATTTTTTAACATAACTGTTTTTACGTGGTGTATTAACGCAATTTAAAAACTGCTATATAGTTTGAAGTCTGAACTCTCAACAAAAATGAAATTGAAATTGGCGACTCAGTCGGGCTGCATCTTGTTGCTATGTCTTCTTAAATCAGTCATGTGATTTGGCGGCGCCGGCGTGTCCGTAGACCCCAGAGGGTTAATGCGGCTCACCTTCATTCCATTTCTAGAGTGTTGAAATCTAAAATCTCATCTTAATAAACAACATTGGCATATGCAAAACTACGGTGGCACTAGGGGTGGCCAGAGATTATTTGCCACCACAGTAGGTCCGCCCCTGAATACAACTAAAAACGTGAAATGTTGATTTTTATTTATTTTTTTGATGGATGTGTCACTATTGCCGTCATTGTTGGAATGCAGGTTATCAATTGGATAGGAAGGAATTGTGTTAACTTTTTTGTCCATTATAGTCCCATTATAGTTGTGATTGTGGCCTGTCTTCTTTGTGACTTAGTCGCCACCATCTTTTTGAATCTTTTATATCTCTTATTTCACAGAAAAACCAGATTAGCACAGAATGAACATTTGACTGTGTTGTTTCCAGGTGTCAAGCCTCTCCTGAGGAAGAACCTATTCTTTCTTCCTGCCATCCAGCAGCCATGGACTCCCTCCCAGAGTATTCTCTGTTCCTGGTTCGGATCCTGGAAGAGTTGGACACCAAGCACGCCACCATGTCCTACCAGGACCTGTGCAAGTCTCTGTGTGCTCGCTTTGACTTGGTGCACTTGGCCAAGCTCCGCAGTCTGCTCTTCCACACAGCATGCCTGGACCCTGCGTTCCCCGCCACCCTCTTTAAGGACAAGATGCGCTGTTCCACCGAGGACCCGCTGTCCAAAAAGCTCATGGTGGCAGCGGACATTGTCACCATGTTCAATTTGATCCACATGAATGGAGGAATAGCCAAAGATAAGCTTCCTATAGTTCAAAGAGCCACATTTCACAAGAGCCAGTCAGTGGAGTTCTGCAGGTCTGACAATGATCACCTTGAGTATCAGGACTGTGACAGGGGGATCGGTTATGAGCACATGGATCACCCAAGGGAAGTGCACCATCACCACCACTCTCAGCAGCATCCTGTGGCTCAGAATGCCCCTCCCTGTGCTAAATCCTCTGATTGCAATGGCCGGCAGCACTTTCTTGTCTCCTCAGGCCCAAACTTCCTCCTGGGCACAAGGAAAGACATGAAATGTAGAGCAGGCTCTTTGGACAAGCTGCATCATCTGCCTCAGTACTCTAGCGGCAGTCCACCATCACCACCTTGTGAAATGCAGAGTACCTACTTTCCTATGGACATAGACACTGAGTCCACCACTGACCAGGAGTCCCTGCAGAACATGGGACATCCGGAGCCCTTCTCTCTTCACGCTTGCATTCAGAAGAGGAACGATTTTAAGAAGGATTTTCACAATTTTGTGGCTTTTTCACCACAGGTTTGTGTTTTTAGGGTGCTGTTGAAAGACATTATTGAGAGAGATCTCTATAGGGAGACGGCCAGGTGACATATGAGATGATACACAAATTTAGTAAACTAAATGGAAATTTGAACTTCATTTGGATTGAATAGCCTATTGGAGATTCAAATTTTAAAAAAAAAATATCGCCATACTAAAGTATATCCTAACCCAAACCCTGTATACACACAAAAATACACACAAACACATAAACATATATGTAAAACAAACTTTAAAACCTTTTTAAAAATTTGAATGCGATGTTATGGGGCATTTTATTTATGTCCTCTGAAATACAGAGATGAAAAAAAAAATAAGTAAAGTGTGACCCATAGGTCAGTGGCTGGCCTTGATAATATTTTTTGCTGCTCACTAGTTTGATGGCCAAAGAACACATTAGTCACACAATACTATGATATGGCACCACGAGATGAAACCAGTCAAGTATTTCTCCTCAATTTTGACTCTTCTGCTTTAGCACAAATACAGCTAGTGTCAGGAAATGTAACAGTCACCCAATGAAATATTAATCGTCAAAAAATGACAACCTAACCTAAGCCTCCATTTTCTGAACAGAGAAGTTATAAAGAATATGCAAGTACTGAGTGAGTGCATTTTTCCCTTAATCATATGCTGGCTCCCTGAACTGACCGTGTCAGCAAAATGTTGAGAACCCCTGACTTAATGAGAAGAAGCAACATCACCAAGCAAAAACCGTTTTTTCTTTAATGTTTTTTTCACATTAATTTAACTTCAAAAACTTTTTGTAAATATGTAAAAATATAAGAGCTGTTTTAGGTAGGCTAATCCATGATATGTTTTAAGAAGAACACTTAATTTAAAATTAAGAGTCCGTGCTTTATTATGTCTCCCCACTCCATCGTACATCAGAAAAATAAAGACTGGAAATGCAAGATTTATATGTTGATTAAGGGACAATTTCTTCCAAGTTATACAAAATATAACTTGCAAATACATAATCAAATCTTTACTTTTTATTCTCACATATAAATAACCTGTTAAAAGAACCCTTAAAGGGTCTAAGTTATACACAGTTCCTATTTTCTATTAGTCCATCTATTGTATCCAGATTACTTTTTTGTCAGATTTTTTTTTTTTGGGTTTTGGGGGGGCGGGCATTTTTTGCTTCTTTTAGAATAGTGAACCAGTAAAGACAGACAGGAAAGTGGGAGAGTGGGTAGACATGCAGCAAAAGGCCACAGGTCATAACCTGGGCTGCTGCTCTCCGGCCATGTGGCATGTGGTGCCCTGTGTACAACACACATGAGAGCATTTTAATATTATATTTATTTTCTCATACCATTATCAATACCTGATTTGATTTAGTGAATATGGAAGCTTAATAGTGTTATCTTAATAATCTCACATCCCAAATTTTCTAAATGAACTAAAGATGAATTAAAGATTCAATGTCCTGTCAATAATACGCACACTTAGTATAATAAAAAAATGTTTTGTATATGCTTTTGTACAGTTTATTGATGCAGATTCTCCTGACACCTCTATTGTCTGTAATTAAAGTTGATTGATATGCTAAAAAAATAGTACCCTAATGGATGATGTGACTAGATTCTCTACACAGAAGACCAGATTAGTCCATTTGTATTTTATAAATCAGTTATTGCCCAAATGTCTCTGTAGTACTGTGTTATTTTATAATTCTAAACTTTCTTAATCCCCGAGTTATGATTATTTATTGCTGCATTATTGTGATTCTAAGCCAACTCTGTCTTTGTCTTGGTTTTTGCTGTAGGTCATCACCAGTGAGTGCAAACAGGGCAGTAAGGCCCTTGAAGGTTACCACAATAGGGAGTTACGTAAGCCTGCTACCTTCTTCAACCATAGCTTCGAACTGCCCTACAGTAACCCATACTTTGAACCGCCATTTAACTCCCCACTACAGGACAGACGGAGGGTGAAGCACGAGAGTCTGGATGACTTACAGGTGTCAACTTATTTTGGTCCAACCACCGTCTCCGAGTGTGTTAGTAGCAAGAAGCACATTAACAAAGGAGGGAAACAGCCAGTATGGCCCATGAAGAGCCTCAGTCTAAACACAGAAGAGGGCCCTCCTGTTTCGGAAAGGATTTTTCAAAGCAGCAGACCACTCAAAGAAAACCATCACTGTAACATTATTAACACTGAGAGTGAGCAGTATTTTCACACCCCAGTGCAAAAGGTATCAGCGTCACCTGGCTTTGCAAAGAAAAGTACTGAAATAAAACCCAAGGATATAGCACTGATGGCTAGGGGACCTGGAGGTCTGGACAATGGAGAAGTAGCAAAAAGGTTTGGGGACAAAAATATGAAGAATGCATCCTTTCAAGAAGGGGAAACCGCCTCTAGTGTTGGAACACAAACAGAGCGGATTGAACAGAAGAAGCTAAAGGAATACCAATCTAAGTATAACGACAGCGAAAGACATGGTTTGAAACACTCAGATGAGGACTGTGAGGTCATTAGTGACGACATAAGTGATATTTTTCGTTTTCTGGATGATATGAGTGTTTGTGAATCTCTGGGTGTTGTTCAGTCATCATGTTACAATAGTAATGGGTCTCTCTCTCAGGTAACATTAAAGTCAGAAGGTGACAGCTCCCCTGAATGCAACACAGTCAAACTAGCCAAGTCTAAGGTAGACCGCCTGTTCCATTCACTTGAAAACACTGACGATGAGCTTAAAACAAGTGTATGTAAGCTTGTCAGGAGAATCGGTGAGATTGAGAAGAAGTTGGAGTCTCTGTCGGGGGTTCGCAGTGAAATATCCCAGGTACTTTCCAAGCTCAACAAACTGGATGAAAAGATCCAGGAGCCTGAGGCCAATGGGAGACATGGGGAGAAAGCACCATCATCATCATCCAGGTCCAATGCCACCCCGACAAAGGCTCAACCCTACCCACATCAACATTTCAACAGTCCTACTCTTTCACCTCATGTTTACCAGTGCAACACCACTGGTCACAATGTGAAAACAGACAATGGATATGTAGGAGAGTGGTGTTGCTCAGATGGGAGTAATAGCAATACTCTTAAGATTAAGGCCGTGAAGAAAAGCATGCTATTCAGAAGGTCTTCCTGTTCACTCAACGAGGAGCACAGTGCAGCTGAGTCAAAGGTTGCTAGCATAACCAACTCTCTACAGGACCGGGGGACTGTGTCCTACTCCTGTCACCCTGACGACAAGGACAGAGACAAGGATAGGCATCGGAAGGCCAAAGAGGTAGGTGTGTGTGTGTGTGTGTGTGTGTGTGTGTGTGTGTACAGAGCTCACACACAGGACAGAAACACAAACTATTTGACACAGATTCAATAACAAGAATTTTGCATGCCAGTTGTAGTTTTTAAAGGGAAACAATCTGGAATGAATATTGTGTCTTGGGGTTATCACTTGTGTGATCAGGCAAAATATCAGAGCAGTAGCTTTACAGATATAACTGCTGATATTTGTCTACTTAACTAAACACATTTTTATTTGTGTCTGTCATTCTTCTTGTGAAGGTAATGTCTTAATGGTGGTTAGATCATGCATTATACCGAACTGGAGTTGGTATAAAAAACCAATCATAGTTTTAGTCTTGGCTGCATTTTGGTTACCTTAACAAGCTAGTGTTGTATCTTACTGGTGACCCTGGTGTAGAGAAATTTGATTGGCCTGGACAGACCTCAACCTGACAGAACACCTTTGGCATGAATTAGAGCAGAGACTGTGAGCCAGGCCTTCTTGTCCAACATCAGGCCCAGGATCCTCCAGCAGCCACCAGGCCCAGCCACCAGGCCATGACCAGGCTCCAGCAGCCCAGGACTGGGCTTCCTTATTAGCCTCCAGGCATAACAGAATGAAACTTTAGCCATTTTTTGCAGAAGAGAGACCGACTAGGGCTGTGGACGGTAAAAGCGCCTACAGTTCCCTTCAGAAGAGCATCTTATGTTTCGCTCCTGTGCCTTTTCAGTTGCACATTATCAACTGATCGGCGTCACAAACCAACAAGGTTGGCTAATATCAGCAATCTGCTTGGCGTTCTCAAGTAACACACACACTTTTGTGGTGTCCGACTAGAGCAACAATCAAAAGGGGAAAGGTTTCTATCACTTCCCTCTAGTGCTGACACATCTAGCATCCCTTAGCAACTGTGAGTTGTGAACTTCCTGCTAAGCAACAACTAAACAGGTTAACTGTGTTTACATCTTAATCGAGGTGCCTACAAAATGCCACCAAAGAAGGGTACAGTCTCTGAGGATGAGATGGGGGAGATTAAGAAATCTCTAAATTGTATGTCAGGAGATTTTTCTAATATCTCCAAACAACAGAAGTTGCTGTTGGATATGATGGGACAGATTAAAGAACTGCAAAAACTAAATGAAGAAAAGGACAAAAAAATAGCCCTACTTGAGTCCCGAGTGGCAGATCTAGAGCAGTACACCCGTATGAATGACTTAATAGTAAGTGGATTGGAGACCAAACACAGAACGTATGCCAGAGCTGTAGTAGCAGAGGAAGAAGCTGACATCGACTCTTTGGAGCAACAAATTGTTAATTTCTTCAGTGTCAAGGGAATAACTATTAATAGTAAGATATTGAGGATTGCCATTCTCTGCCTTGAAAAAATAATGGTGGAAAACCATCTATAATAATACGCTTTGTGAATAGAAAATCAAAAAAGGAGCTACTAAGACAAGCTATCAAGCTGGGAGGAACCAATGTCTACATAAACAATCATCTGAAAAAGAAAAATGCAGACATAGCACGAATACTAAGAAGACAAAACAAGATTCAATCAACATGGACTGCAGACTGCCAAGTTCTACATCAAACTCAAAGGAACACCAGAAGAACAAAAAGCTGTGGTCATCTCAGATCTGGATAAATATCAGAAACACTAAAAGCTATGACAGGTTAAATGAAAATTATAATTCTCTGTTAGAAATTCTTAACAGCCAACTATACATATAAATCGTATAACATGACAAAATAATAAAAATAATTACGTTTCTTAGTAAGGTGAGAATGAGCCTTACCCATATATGAACATTGTATATAAGGATTTGGGACTAAAAATATGGACACCGATATAGACCCTGAAAATAATTTCTATACCCATAAACAGGATCAAAAACGTGAATATTATACTAATGAGCAGTTTAATCAAATTTGTAATAATAAATAATCTGAATATCAATAATACATTTTAATAGTAGAAGCCTCAATTCAAATCAATTCAAATTCCTGGACTGTCTAGCACAGTTTTCCAAGCAATTCACTGTCATTGCAGTTTCAGAGACTTGGTTCAATTGGGGATCAAAAAAATCTGGTAAAGATCGATGGCTATGAAATTTTTTTGCAACAATAAAGATAAAAAACGGGTGGGGGGGTGTTGGCTTGTATGCTGATAATAATTACAAAAGTTGATTGCATCTGATTACATCAGTAAAATGTCACTAGCACTGGATAATATAATGGAGTGCAGAACTATTGAAATAGAAGCTGAAAAGTCAAAGAATCTCCACATCAGCTGTATAATCATGGTGATTTGGAACTCAGAATACTGAGTTGCCAGATTGGTTTGTACTTGATACAAATTTTAACCAGCTGTTTTGCTGCTATTTTGCTACTATCCAACCTGTAGATGGAAAAAAAATTCCCCGCTCGCCACTGCGAGCGGTCAATCTTTCAAGCCCGGGTCCTCTACCAGAGGCCTGAGAGCTTGAGGGTCCTGCGCAGTGTCTTAGCTGTTCCTAAGACTGCGCTCTTCTGGACAGAGATCTCAGATGTTGTTTCCGGGATCTGCTGGAGCCACTCGCCTACCTTGGGAGTCACTGCACCTAGTGCTCCAATTACCACTGGGACCACCATTACCTTCACCCTCCACATCTTCCCGAGCTCTTCTCTGAGCCCTTGGTATTTTTCGAGCTTCTCGTGTTCCTTCTTCCTGATGTTGCTGTCATTCGGAACCGCTACATCTGTCACTACGGCCATCTTCTTCTGTTTGTCTACCACCACTATGTCCGGTTGGTTAGCCACCACCATTTTTTCCGTCTGTATCTGGA